>VMDO01000586.1:0-95020 GCA_007922755.1 Pedetes capensis | reverse complement strand
GCCACAGGGCTACAGCTGCAGGCTTTCAATGACTTAGAAATGGAAAAATTATTTTTAGCTCACAGGTCCTATAAAAACAGTCAGCAAATGCAGTCTGCAGACCACCGACTCCCGCACACAGAGGCCAGAGCCAGCATGTATGGCCTCGGCCAATGTACCCATTTCCTGCTTCCACTTAAATGTAAGTTTTGTGGTGCTGTGTCAGATATTACTTGCACTTCCAGTGGTTCCTCATCAGGCAGCACAATGCTAGCTGTTGGCTTTCTGTATGGAGGGTTTGGTTTGGGGATTTGATTGCTTGTTTTTTGAGACAGGATCTCAAGGTATAGCCCAGGCTGGTTTTGAACTTGTAACCCTCCTGCCCCTGCCTCCCTACTGCTGGAACCACAGGCCTGTGCCACTACACCTGACGTGGCTTTCTGAATAGTAATCTTTCAGGATGGGGTGCCTGTAGGCGCACCACTGCGGCATCTAATCCCATCAGATCTCAGAAGCTAAGCAATTTCTGGCCTGGTTAGTCCTTGGATGGAAGACTTCCTGGGAACATCAGGTGCTGCAGGCTAGGGAGAAGGACCTGGCAACCCACTCCCGAAAATCAATCAACCATTGAAAACCCTATGAACGGCAGAGAAACACTGACATAGTGCCGGGCATGGTGCAGTGTTGGGGAGCGTTTCATTCTGTTGTACACAGGGTCACTATGTGTGGGCCCGAGTCAGGAGCACCTAGCAACATTGCCTGCCCCGCACACGCCGGCAGCACCTGGCCGCAGAGTGTCTTGCACGTGAGGGATGCTGTTCTGTTGTAGGCTGCGAGAACAGTCTCCGCTCATTGAAGGCCTGCAGCAGTTTGGGGTGGTGACTCAGGAGCCATGGGTCTCCTGCAGCAGGCTGCTCTGGGAGGCCAGAAGGAGCCCTTGCCCAGCGCTGTACAAGATTAATGTCCCCGTCGTGCGTGCTCCGGGAAGCCAGAGCACCCTTGTTTTTCCAGATTTTATGGGTTTTGTGGGGTTTTTTCAGACCTGATGTGGCCATTTTTCTCCTGATTTTTCAAAGCTACGTTTATTCACTGCTCTCTGTACATCTCCAGACAAAAGATCGGAAAAAAGAATGATTGCATAAAAAAAATCAAGTTCTATGATTTATATTCACGTATGTTGTTGTTGTTAGGTGCTGTGGGGTCGGTGTCCGACTCATAGCGACCCTATGTACAACAAGAGATACACTATTGTCAGTGCCTCTCTGCTATTCATAGGGTTTTCAAGGGTGGATTGACTTTTGGGAGTGGGTTGCTGGATCCGTCTCCCAAGCCTACAGCTTCTGGTGTTCCCAGGCGGTCTCCCATCCAGGTACTAACCAGGTCTGACCCTGCTTAGCTTCCGAGATCTGACGGGATCGGATGCCGCAGGGCTATGGCTGCAGGCAATCACATATGATCAGCACAAATTAGAAGCCAGGTGTACTGGCACACACCTGTAATCCCAGACACTCAGGATGTGGAGGCAGGAAGATTGCAGGGTCAAGGCCAGAGGCAGCCTACGTAACTTGGCAAGAACCTGTCTCAATTTAAAACATGGAAGAAGGGCTTGAGGTGCAGCTCAGTGGGGGAGCACCTGCAAAGTATGCACGAGGCCCTGAATTCAGCCCCTCAGTACCTCAAAAATAATAAATTAGAACTGTACAGAAAGACGTTCAATTAAAAGGTCGCTTCTCTCTCCCTGGAAATAATAGCCTGTACAACTGGCAAATGTTTATTGAACAGCTACTATTTGCTGGGAAAAAGAGCATGTACTATGTACTGGGCTCTGGCAATATAGAAGTGAAGGGGAGAGGCAAAGTCCAGCCCCAGCCTCTGTCCATGGAGAGAGGTAATCAATGCTAACTCTCCCTTGTGGTCTCTTTCCAGAAAGTGTCATAATCACACACTTACGCATACATGCATGTGCACACTCAGGATAACATTTTTCTTTTCTTTCTTTCTTTTTTTTTTTTAATTTTTTTTCCATCTTGAGGATCGATTGAACCCAGGGCCTCACACATGCTAGGCAAGCATTCTACCACTGAGCTACATCCCTACCCCTTGGTTTTTGGAGATAGGGTCTCACAATCAGCCGGGGCTGACCTCAAACTCACAATCCTCCTGCCTCAGCCTCCAGAGTGCTGGGATTGCAGGTGTGCACCATCAAAGCCAGTTTGCTGATCTTTTCAAAATGAATTGCATCCCAGACTAGGAACTACACTTTGCAACTTCAGGCGGCTTTTCTTTTTTTCAATTTAACAGCATATTTGATACTTTTTTTTCTTCATTTTATCCTATAAGAAAATCTGCCTTTTTTTTTTTTTTTTGAATAGCCATGTGAGTCTTCAGAGTGTGCCTGAGCAACACTTCATTAATCCCTCATCAATGGACATGCCGGTTGCTTCCAGCTTTACGCTATTGCAACCAGTGTGAAGATAGATATTCCCACACCTGACTGCTCTTCTCATAACTGTGTACAGAACTCAGCGAGGACCTACAGGTGTCACTCATGGGGCTCCCCTCACATGTCCTGCTCCCCTCTAGGTCTCATGGTAGACTTGCATATGCTTGCATCTGTTCATAAAAGACAGATGTGGTACAGGGTTGGCCTCAGTGTCCTATGTCATATTGTATATGGGTACTTCAGGACTGTGGTCTTCTGCTGTCCCTTCCTTTGGCCACAAGACCCAGGCACACTCCAGAAAGTCATGTTCCACCCACACAGAATGAGAAATGTATAGCAGATCCCGCAGCCACTCTGCAATGGACACAGCACAAGAGAGAAACAAAGCATACTGTTTCCTACTATTGTGATTTGGGGGTTACTTGTTACTGAAGCATAACCCAGTTTCTGCTGACAGATGCAATCTGCGACAATTACTCTATTTCATAGACAGGGAGGTGAAGACTACATTTGTTGCCCTAATCATTGAAGTCTGCAGCCCTAGCACTCTGGCATCGATCCTGCCTGATCTCGGAAGCTAAGCAGTGTTGGCCTGGTTAGTCCTTGGATGGGAGACCACCTGGAAAGAACAGGTGCTGCAGGCTAAGGAGAAGGAACCAGCAATCCACTCCTGAAACAATCAGCCATTCAAAACCCTATGAATAGCAGAGAAGCACTAACAATAGTGCCATACTCGGCACTGTGCCAGGGAGTGCTTTGTTCTGCTGTACATAGGGTTGCTAAGAGTCGGACCCAACTCGATGGCGCCTAACAACAACAATCATTCAAATATAAATCTTTTGATGCTTCTCCGCCATCCACAGGTTAGAATTCAGGCTCCTTAGCATTTTGTTCAAGATGTTGGTTATTTTATAACAACTTACCAACCATTTCCATCTTATTTCCACCAGATAATCTTTGTGCCTCAGCCACACTTAAGACTCACCACACTTACAGAGTCTCCAGTTTGGTTCATGTTGATCTCTAGTGTTGTACTGTCCTTCTCTGCCTTTGCTTCAGGGAGAACTCCTACTCAGCCTTCAATACCCAGCTCAAAAACGCCCATCTGTCAAATTCAGCCTGGTAGCTGCTTCTCCAACATGTTCAAAAGGCTCCATAGGAAATGTATCGTACTCTTTTTTCCTTGCTCATTTATCTACTTTCCTCCACTCCCAGATGGTGACCTTCTTGAAGTCTCACAGTGTGGTCTCTATTATTCATCCCTTCCTGGTGCCCAGCACAGGGACTGGCACATGTGAGTGCTTGGTAAATAGTCTACACAGGAATTAGCAAATGGGTGAATGACTGAATGGATGGATGGATGGATGGATGGTCAGAAGGATGATGGATGAATGGATGAATTCTTGCCTTCTAGCCCTGTCCACTACTACACTGATCTCTCCTCCCACAATCCTTCAGTATCTCATTTCATACTGGTTGGTGTGTGACTCCAGATATAAATGCTTGCCCTCAGATGTAAATGGGTCAGACAATAACCATGGGCAGAAGGTTTCAAGATGCCAATGTGATTCCCTTAAAACTATCAAGATTTTCCCAGTATAACAGTAAAACAGTCTGAAAATTCTTCAAAAAATTAAACGTAGAATTAATTATCATGTGATCTAGCAATTCCACTCCGTGATATATACTTTAAAAAAATAAAAAACATGGACTTCTCTAAAAGTCTTCCTTGTCCATGAATATTATGTCCAAAAGTGGACAAAACTCAAATACCCATCAAAAAAGTAAATGAATAAACACCTTGTGGTATAGCCATACAATGGAATATGATTTAGCCATAAAAAGGAATGACGCACTGATAAACACTTCAGTGTGGAAAAACCTCGAAAACATTATGCTAAGTGAGAGAAACCAGACACAAAAGTCCCTATATAAAGTGGTTCCGTGTATATCACATTTAAGGATAGGGACATCCAGAGAAGCAGGAAACAGCAAGGCATAATCAGGGAGAGGGAGTGAGGAGTGACTCGTCGATGGATATGAAATTTATTTGGAGTGATGGAAATGCTTTTGAAGAATATAAAGGTAGTGTTCAAAGCCCAGTACATTCACCCTAATGTCAGAATGGTAAAGGCACGTGGGAAGGTTATTCTCATATTGTGTGAATTTTGCCTCAATTTAGAACAAGTGTTTAAGTAAAATAAGCCACTAAGGCAGGTGGTACATTGCTCTTTGGTTTCTTCTTGGATGTGGCCTGGTGGACCAAAAACTGGGGATCAGAGCAGTGTCCCGGGCAGATGGTCCCAGGTGGCAAGCAGTCCTTCGGCAGGCATCAGTGAGGGTCCTGCCTCTGGGGGCAGGGTCACCCCAGGATCTCAGTCCCCAGAGAGAGAGTGAAGGGGGCCAGGGAGAGCACAGTAGAAACAAAGAGAAAAGGTAGGAAGTCAAGGAGAAATAGGAGGGTGAAGAGGAGAGGGAGGGTCAGGAGAAATCAAACAAGCCAGGAGGACCGAGACCCCTGAGGGGTCCCCGAGGGCTCCCTGGGGCTCCAGGTGCTAAGGAGCTGGGAAAAATGCCAAGAAAATCAAGTCTTCTTCTCCCAGTGAGAGATCTATCCGTGAGGCCAGAGGGAAGCCCAGTGCAGGCTTTTGTGTGAGCATGGGGAAAGGACGCCCCTGCCTGAAGAGCAGACCCATCCCTAGGGCACTCTGGGGTGACCAAAGGGCCAAGCACCTTACGCTGCGAGTGTCTGGCCAGAGCCTTCCTCTCCTAAGCCTCTTGCGTTATCACGACAAATTGCATTTTCCAAGAATGGCAATTGCAACATTTCTGGGAGCTGCCAGACAGGCATTGCAGACACATTGCCTGCTTCCTTTGAAACCAGGTGGGTCTTTGCACCTCCGTGGGTGGATGAGTGCCTCAAAAGGAGGAGGCATGAGTTCTGCGATGAGGTCATGAAGGTTGTACACCTTCCCCTCCATGTTGTGTCCTGGGACAGCTGCCCTTGGAGCCAGCCGCCATGTTGTGAGGAAGCTCAGACCACATGGAGAGGCCACTTGCCAGTGTTGTGGTGGGCAGCCCCAGCCAGTATCCGCTACCAGGTGTTTGAGTAAACAAACTTCCAGAAGTTTCCCACTCAACCCAGCCTTGGGGCCATCCCAGGTGACCCCATGTGAAATAGACAGAAGCAGACTCTACGGAATCCCTCCCAACTCACAGATCCATGAGTGAAATTAATACCTGAAGAATCAAATCCTTAAAAATCATTAAGAACATTTAAAATAATTAACTTCAATATTAATCATTTCAAAGCCATTAACTTCAGGGTGGTCTGCTATGTGGCAACAGATGACTGGGTGGTTGTGAAGTTGACTCAGGGCCTCTTCCTCTCCTCCAATGTGAACGTTCCATCCCTTATGGACTGAATCATGTGTCCCCTAAATTCCTATGTTGAAGTTTTAACCCCCAGCACCCCAGAATGTCACTGCATCTGGAGACCTTTAAAAAGGTGATTAAGGTAAATGAAGTCATTAGAGTGGACCCTGACCCAATGTGGCCAGTGTCCTCATAAGAAGAAAAGCTTAGGGCACAGCCGTGAATCACAGGCAGAGCTGGTAAAGGCAGGGCGAAGACAGCCATCTGCAAGCCAAGGGGAGGGGCCTCAGAAGACGCCAAGGGGAGGGGCCTCAGAAGACACCAGCCCTGCGCACACCTTGATCTCGGGCTTTGGCCTCCAGCACGGTGAGGAAATACGTGTCAGTGGTTCAGCCGCCCAGCCTGAGGTTCTTCATGATGGCGGCCATGGATTAATACAGTCATAAAAGCCATTTTCCACATGAGAAGACAAATCTCCTGCTCAGTACCTTACCAGGCCCCACAGTCAGCAGCCGGGGCCTGAGTGGGCTTGGGTCCTTCTGACTCTTTGCAGGTGGTCCCATGTGATGGGCCTGCAGGCAGCCAGAGTCAACCAGAGGGGACGTCTTAGAACCCCTGGCTGCTTCCAGAGCAGACATCACCAATCCATCCCTGAGCACTTGAATCTGCGTCAGCTGTGGCCTTGGTTGCTGGGCTCAGAGGGGCTATCAGGTTGCTCTTTGGGGAAGCCTTTAAGGCCCTGTTGGGGTTACTATGGTGCAAACATTTCCCCAGGAGACCCCATAGATAATTCATGTGTGAATCACCTCAGGAGTTGTTAAGCAAAATACCTGAACTGAAGCAAATTATGGGAAGAAAGATTTATTTGAGGCTCATGGTTAGAGGATTTTAGCCCATAGCTTCAGGGCAGGCATGGCGGTAGCTGGCGGCAGGTGGCTCAGGCCTGTGGTGCAGAACCTCACGCATCCTGGTGATCAGGAGCAAAGAGAACTCTCGGGAAGCAGGAGCCTCCAAAGCCCCCCTCTACCCAGCAACCCACTTCTCAAAGCCGCTGCCCCGCTCTACAGCTGGGACTCCGTCCCAAAGTTCCACAGCCTCCTGGGATGGCATCACCACCTGGGGTCCAGATGATCAAACCTGTGACCACAGTCCCAAAACAACCAGCCACGGAAAACTCTATGAGGGTAGGTGTGAGCTGTATCTGCCTCGATGGCACCTAACAACACTGTCACCCAGGACCTGTAAGATGAGCCAAGAGTCTTCATACAGACTTGTCCTGCCTTCGCTATAACCCAGGGCCCACAAAAGGGAAGCCAGTGGTAAATATTATCTTAAAGAAACAAGTAAGTAAGTCAATAAATAAATACAAACTTCTCTCTCATGCAGCATTCAGCCGTTGGGCCAGGAAAGTTTAGCAAAATCCTAGCCTTGAAGCCAGGACCGGTGGCTCATGTCTGTAATCCCACTGACTTGGGAGGCAGAGGCAGGAGGATCACAAGTTCAAGGCCAAAGGTAGTCTGCATAATTTAGGGAGACCCTGTCTCAAAGTTAAAAAATGGGCTGGGGGTGCAGCTCAATGGTACAGCACTTGTAAAACAGGCAAGCACAAGGCCCTGGGTTCAACCCCCAGTACCACACACACACAAAAAAAAACTAGACTTGGAGTCTGGGGGACCCTAAGTCTGCCCATCGGAGTCACCCAGGGGATGAGAATAATGCTTTGACCTAAGCCTGTCTCCAAGGAGGCTGGTAGATCACCCTGCAGAGGGCACAATCTGGGCTTTTCTTCAAATCTCTAAGGCGATTTTCTTAGAGACTGAGAATCCCTGAGAGAAACTAAGAATCTGAGGATGCAGAGCGGGTTCTGGGCTTGAAGACTGCTGTAAGTAAGTCTCCTTTCATGCTTTCACTGGGACACACTCATTCCTACCCCAGGGCCTTTGCACACGCTCTTCCCTCAACCTTCACTCTTCACAGGCTTCTAATGCTCCCTCAGGCCTCTGCTCAAACAGTACCATCTGCAGGCTGCCGTTTCCTTTTGATCCTGCCCTCCTCCCTCTGCCTTAGCACTGTTCCCTCTTCATCCCTTCTGGATCCTTAATGACTCCCAATTTTGTGTTCACTGGTGTTCTCTCTGCTTACCATGTCTTCCCACTGAACTGTGAGCCCCCAAGATCTGAGACTATACGTGCCTCATTCACCACCAGGCCTCAGGGCTGAGCACAGAGCCCAGCATGTAGTAGGTGCTCAATAAACATATAGGGAATGAATTTAATGGCAAAGATCCATTCTCTGAGCTTCACTGTGCTGTGAGGATTGAACAAGTTTCTTTCTGTGAAGTGCTTAGAGAGTTTGCCTTCATGTAAATGAAATGATCTGGTGCAGATCACGTGCTGAGCACAAGGCCTAACCTAGAACAAATGTTCATGACCAGCAAATCATTATTATTATTGCAATTGTCATTATTATTTATCCTGGATGGGTAACACAGAGTATGTGCTTAATAAAATGGTGACCTATCAAAGGGATGTAGCCCTGGACCAGCCACAGGGAGGGGGGACTGGCTGCTGCAGGGAGCCTCTGGGGAGATCTAATGTGGTGAGGAAGGCCGGGCTCAGAGAGGTGAATACACTGTCCTGAGGTCACCCAGCGAGTCTGAGGGAAATCTAGCAACAAAACTCGGACTTCACCTCCAGTCCCGGCCACACGCCCCTGGCTAAGTCTACTCCCCTGATGGCCCTTGCTACCTTCGCTTCACAGGCCTGAGGCCTCCGGCAGGGTCTCAGAGGTCAGGCACACCCCTTCCCTAGACCCCAGACCCCACGCCTGCCCCGTGGTGACTCGGATGGCCACTTGGTGGCACTGTGGAGTTACCGTTGTCGCCCATCACCTGGAGACCCCGTCCAGCACAGCTTGGCCAGGGCACTTTAGAGAGGGCTATGTGCCGATCTCACTCCTGTCGAGGACACCGAGGCCCGGAAAGGGGCAGGCCCACCCTACCAAGGCCTGGGAAGGAAGGGGAAGGGGGTTTGCTCAACACCTACTACGTGTCAGGTTCGCAAGGCTCTCACCCTTCCCAACCACCAGCCACGTGAGAAACGTTCTCTCCGCTTTCCAGATGAGGAAACCGAGGCCCAGAGAGCGGAAGTGGAGCTGCAGGCCCGGCGAAGGCCGTGAGGGCAGGAGGTCACGGTCACCCGTGAGCAAGGTCAGCGCACTGCGACCCAAGGCTCGGACACCAACGTGGGCCTGTGTCTCAGAGACAGAGACTGAGGCTCAGAGCAGAGCAGCCTGTGGCAGAGGCCACACCGCGGAGAGAAGGCTGCCACAGGGACACGTTCCTGCCCAGAGAGGACCGGCCGGATTCCCACCCGCCTCCCCATGCTCAGCCCAGGCAACCCAGAGTCCAGGAGCCCAGACCCAGCTTCCAGAGGCTTCTGGGCCCCACAACCAGGCTCCACCAGGCTCTTCCTGCAGGCTACGTTCTGGGGGCTGAGGGGGCTGGGGTCCTTGGATCTTCCCATGGGATCCAACAGCCCCTCCTGAGCAAAGGCGGTCCGTGGGGGGCCCGGTGGTCTCCAGCGAGAGAGGGTGGAAGAGAAAGAGGGTCAGATCAGAGAAGCGGCGCAGAGGCAGAAGCTGACAGAGGACCAGAGAGAGGGAGAGACAGTAGGAGGCAGGGGAGAGAGGTGCAGACGGAGAGGGAGGGACAGACAGACAGATGTGCATAGAGACCAAGAGACAAGGATAGGGAGGGACAGAAAGTGGGAGGGCTGGGCATGGACAAAGGGCCTGGGGCCACAGAGATGGGGTGAGAAGCAGCCAGGGAGAGGCAGGCAGAGAGGGAAGGAGCCAGGGCCCAGGGTTCACTCACCCTGGGGACCCCAGGCTCCTGGACACTGGGCAGGAGAATCCTCCACCCAGGAGCCTCCCACCCCTCGCAGCAGGGGCCTGGCAGGAGAGGCAGGAGGCTGGGCTCCCGGAGCCCCCTTGAGCCCCCACTTGCACCAGCTCCCAAGCCCTAGCACGTCATTTGCATAAGACAGTATTCCCAAGGGGGATGCTAATGCGCCCTGCTATTTTTGCCTCTCCTGGATGGTGGTTTGCATACATTTGCATACCCTGGGAGAATTCAGCTGAGATCATGTAAATGAGCCCACTGGCTGGGGTGAGGGGCAGCCAGGGGCTCCCTGCCTCCCCACTGGCTGTTAGCAGCAGGCTTCACGGGGTGGCAAGGAAGGATCTGCTGTGCATGTCACCCCCATCCCAAGGCAGCTGTCCACCCCAGGCACAGGGGGACAGAGATCATTCTCAGAATCCTGGACCTGAGCCTGCTTCATCCTTCCATGGCTTCTGGAATCTTACAATAAAGGCCAAAACATTCCCATAGCCACAAAGACCATGCTGCCCCTCTGTCCTCACAGAGCTCACTCACCAGGCTCCAGGCCCACCACAGGTCCTTTGCACACACTGTCCCTACTGTCTGGCTGCGATGTTTTTCCCTCCTTTCTTCACTTCCTTATAGGTAATTCATCTTCAGGCTCCAGGAGGAGTGCTACTTCCTCAGGGAAGCCCTTTCTGATGTCTCTGACCTCCTCTCCCCACTGGGCATTTTCAACTGTCTTTGGGTAGCTGGAATTATTATGGATGCAGTGAGCCAGTCTGTGCCTGACTCCTGCATGAGAACATCAGAGCTGGTGCTCGGGGACTTTGCACGCCTCGCTTCAGGTAATTAACGGTGACGTCGCTTTGAAGGACACAAACCTGTGGCCAGTTGTTCAGTGTTGAAGTAGATGGCCAGCATGGGCAGCCAGGGAAGGGGCAGTGTCAGGCTGCCCTGGACGCAGGGCGTGGAGAGGACCTGGGCAGGTCTGTGGCTGGGCTGGAAGGCCCAGGTCAGCGGCCTCCAATGTCTCCCCGGGGTGGCCAGCCGCAGCTCTCATAGGGACTGCGGGTGGAAGTGTGGCAGGAACTGATCGCTCAAGGCAGGACGAGGGCAGGTCTTAGACCCCACCAGACCCCGGCCATGAGCTTGATGACCTCAGAGAGGTGAGACATAGGAGGGCCTTCGTCTCACACCAAATCAGGCATCCTTTAAGGAGCCCCTACCCCACCCCATGGAGATCTAGCTGGAAGTGGATTCTAGGCAGAAAGGGCAGTCAGTGTGTGCAAAGGTCCTGAGGCATGGGCAGGCTTTGTGCATTTGAGGCCACACAGGAAGTCCGGGCTGGCTGCATTGAGGATGAGCACCAGATAGGGCTATCTGACAGCCCAGTGGCTAAGCATTTGCGGTGACTGAGTTCTGTGCCAGGCCCTGTGCTCCACAGGTGCTATGAGCCAGGTGCTGAGCTGGCTCTCTTACACCTGATAGAGAAGGAGTCCGACGGTCAGAGAGGCAAAGCCATGGCCAAGGTCCAGTGCAGAGCTGCCATTCTGAATCAGGCCTGTCTCAGGGCAGCTCACCTTTCCCCTCTCTAACTTGACTTTCCCATAAGCCCAGACCCACCCCTCCCAAGCCAGGGCTTTCCAGCAGGTCAGGGCTGGAGGGGACCTAGGAAAGTCATCAGAGCCACCTTGTTCATCACACAGAATGGGGAAACGGAGCAAGGGGTGGAGGGACAGGGCACCTTTTCCCAGGCCAAGAATCAGGTACGAGCGCATCCTGGCCCTGGGCCCCACATGCTCCACAGAAGATACAGAGATTGAGGAAAAGCCACTGGGCACTTTCTTTTGTTTGACACTGGCCACCACAGAGCCACACCAAAACAGGATTTCTGAATTGTTTGGGGGGTACCCACGCCCTCTGGGTTGCCCCTTGCGAAAACCTCACTTGAGTTTACAAAATGCTTCCTCTTGCACCTCTTTTGATTCACAAGGTACATTCATCTCATAAAGCTCTGATAAGTCCTGCTGCAAAAGAAAACCCTACATGTATTTCCTTAATTCAGCACTTTGAAAACTCATTTTACCTAATATCCTTATAAACATGGCCAGAATTGGGATTTTTCAGAAATGGTCGAGGGAAATGCTGATCTTGGTAACTAACAGGAGTTAAAAAAAAAAAAAAAAACTCTTTCTGACCTTGGAGAACACAATTTGGAATACATGTTGGAGAGTAGGTTTAAAGAACCAGGGGCTGTTTCACAAAGGGAAAAAAAGACACAGACGAGGGAATTGTGGCTGCCTTCAAATCCCTAGCAAGCTCCAAAGCTAGAGTATGGAGACATTTTCTCTCTGGTTCCAGAAAGTTGGAGCTAGGACCCATATGGGTAGGAAAGGAGTTGGAGCTAGTACAGGAGACTAGCTGCCTTGGCAAGAAGTGAGCTCCCTGTCCTCAGAGATGTACAAGTAGAAAATAGAAGGCTACTGCCTTAAAGCTGCTAAAGAACTTTCCCTCTATCCTTCTAGGCTTCTCCGGCAAAGAAACGCATCCCAGACTCAGGCAGTGCTCAATTCTCCTCTTCTCTGGGGAATGGGTAAAAAAGAAGCCAGGCATGTCACATCCATCTGACATTAGGAAAATTCTTATAAATAAAACAGTCCCTATAAAAGCTGTATGAGCTATCCACAGTCCATCTTATCTCGACAGTAATAAAACCAGGTCCTAACGCCAGCGCCATCTCGCCATCTACAAGAGGAAAAGCTTTTTCTAAGTAGAAAAGGAAAAGTCATTTACAGTCTATTAACATTTTAAAAAGTGTGTTAAAAAGAAGGGGGAACGCATTACTGGCTGGCTGAGGGCCTCGGTGAAGGGAAGAATGGAAACCTTTTAAATGTCCCTGTCTCCTTTGAACCTGGCATTGCGCTGCTGGTGCTGTGTCTCCCAGAGGCCCTCGGTTGCCTCCTTTCCCCTTCTCCTTTCGCGGAAGGGTGTGTCTGGGCAGGTGGCGGCGCAGTGGGCACGAGAGGGCGTGGACTTAGCTGACACCCTGGGTCCCCATCCTGACTGGGTCCCCACCTGCTGTACTTGGAGGCCAGCTCCCCAACTTCTGTGAGCATCCGGGCAGCCTGTCACCGAAGGGACAGAGCTTTCCAGCCAGGCCGGTGAGGTGGGCGAGAGGCCCTGCCCGGTACCCAGCACATAGTCGGTCCTCGCCTAGCCTCCCCCTCTTGCCCAGCAGAGCGTAACCATCTGCATCCCCAGCGCTGAGCTCCAGCCCTGGGGCGAGGTGGAGCTCAAGGAGCAGTTAGGCAATGCACGGAAGCCATCACAGAAGCTGGGAAGCGACTGCGGCCCAATGTGGCCTCTGGTGACCGGCCTGAGGGAGGGGGCCTGGGAGATGCCAGTCTGAGGGCAGGAGCAGGGGGCGAGGCCCTGGCGTCGTTGGATGGAGCCCAGCTCAGCCCCTCAGCCCGGGCTCTGTCACAAACTCCCCTGCTAAAGCACCCAGGCGCGTACACACGGGATCTTCTACATACTACACACGGGCACGGCCAGCACAATCCCACATGCACGCGCACACGGTACCCACAATCACACCCGCACATGTGGTTCAGTGCACACACAAACACCAACTCCGTCACGCACATCCTTTCTGGACACACGCTCACACACCGCACCCCGCCGCCGTGCTCACGCACACATGCCCACGAGACCACCCGCGTGTGCTCACACACACCTGTGCCCAGGACACACCCACACCAGCACACTCTCGGCCAGGCTTAGGTGGACGCAGAGGCACAGACCCGCGTCCTGACCCATGGCCCTCACTCACAGCCACGCGCATCCGAGCTCCTAGGCCGCACACCCGCGTGGGCTCCCATCCCACACTCACGGGGCGCCTCCTGCCCATCGCAGCCCTTCCCTCACCCCCACTGTCTACACAGCGGGTCTCCCCAAAATGTGAGGAGGGGCGCCTGGCCACCCCTGGGCAAAGCCCCCTTGTCCAGCAGGGAGAAGCCCAGAGCCACTTGGTTAACACGGGGGCCCAGACCTGCGAGGAGCCTCTGTGGGCCAGGCTCCCGCCCCACCACAGGCCTGGCTTTGAGTCCTGCTGTTCCCCCCAGCAGGATGTCCAGCCCAGGGCCTGCAGGCACCAGATGGGCCCCTGTGGGGCCCCCTTTCCCAGGCCTTCTGGGTGAGGGTGGAGGCCGGGCTGTGGCCCTCACTAGGGGAGGCCCCTGGGGTTCTGGGGAGGCTCAGCGTGTCCCTGTCCCCTTCCATTCTGTTCTCAGAACCTCCGGCCAGCCCTGCCCAGCCTTCTCCAGCCAGCCCAGCACGCTTACAACCGCCTCACCCCTCGCCTGTGCTCCAGCTGTCCCCCACCAGCTTCTGCCCTCCTCAGCATGGACAAGCTAACTGATGGAGGACCAACTGGCTGCCTCCTCTGGGAAGCCCTCTGACTGACTCCCTACCACAGGCTGCCTCCTCCCCTGCCCCTCCCCCTCTGGCACTGCAGGGTCCCCTCACTTTCCTCTCTGTATCCCAGGAGATCCCAAGGGCAGGGGCATCCCATGGCCTGGGCAACCCCCCAAGCCCGCAGGAGGCCTGGCTGTGGTGCATCTTTGTGGGGGCAGGGAGGGCCGCCAGCTGGAGCCCCACGCAGCGCCTCGTGTCCTGAGGCCTCGTGGAATGAGTTAAGATCCATCTTAATTTAAGAGTTAAATAATACCACACATACACTACAAAAGTTAGGTAAATTTCCCCTTCCCTCCCGTCATTACCTAGAAAGCTGCCAACTTCCAGTTTTAATTATGTACATGGGTAATGAAATTAGCATATCTATCGGCTACCTCCCCGCTCATTACATGCAGGGGCGGGGCTGTTCCAATTCCAAATCGCCCTCTTCTGGAGGCCCCCGGGGCCAGGCTCCCACATTGACACCCAGGAGAGACAGCAGCCCCCACCCCCACCCCACCCGCGGGCCACCAGGGAGCTGCTGGAGTCCCCAGTGGTCTGAGCTGACCTCAGTGGCTTCGCATGGGGTGGGCGGGAGCCTTGGGGTGGACCTGTCATGGCAGGAGGTGAGGCTCTGTGGTGGGACGCGGGGTCCTGCCTGTCCCCTCACGTGGCGGAGGACCGTGGACCGGCCTCTCGGGGCCGTCTTTTCCCCTGGGGAAGGAGGGTGGCAACGACCACAGGTACACGGGACGGGCTGCTAGAGCAGTTCAACAAGGTTGGGGCTGGGCTCCTCAGCTCAGCTGCTCCGTGACTTCCTTGTTCCAGAAGAGCCTCAGTTTCCCCTTCTGTGAGAGGGGAGAACGGGGCCCACGCAGGGCTCCAGAGACGCTCCAGGTGCGTGGGATGCCGGCCCCCCACGGGAGGCGCACTGCGGGGGTGCGGTCTGGTGGACGTAGACCTTGAGCCTGGGGTCCACCCCGAGCCTGACTCCTCTCCTAGCAGGCACGGAAGCAGGAATCCACGGAGAAGTCAGCCCCAGGGCGCCTGTGCCTCCCCACCCAGCACCCCCAGCTCCTCAGCATCCCTGGGCTTCCATCAGAATGCCAAGTTCAAGCTCATCTTCTCCCCACCCAACCACATGGAAGGGCAGGGAAGCCCTGGCCAGGCGGGCAGGGAGGGACGAGCCAGGCCCAGGATGCCTGCGCTCTTGGGGCTCATTGTTCGCTCTTTCCAGCGCACTCTGGCTCAGCTGTTACCCAGGCCTCAGGCTGGGCAGGCAGTAGGGAGCCAACAAATGCTTGTGAGCGGAGGAGGGCTGGGTTCCCAGTCTGACTCTGCAAACTCTACACCTCAGGCTTCCCAGGGGACCTCTGGCCCCACAGGAAAGGGCTCAAGTCTTTGGCTGGTACCTCCCTCTCTCTCTGATTCCACCTCCCTAATGTCCAGGAATCGTCACAAGGGACATCACTGTCCCCAAAGGCAGGGAGCTCACCGTGGTGCAGAGCTTTCACTCCATAAGCCAGGCTGCTTCGCTCCGTGACCTGGACCAGGCCGCACCGTGGCCGATTTCACAGATGCGGGGTGGAGGTGTGGACCCCAGGGCCTTGAAGAGAACCTGTGTAACTCACGGAGACCGCCGAGGCCAGCCATTGCCCAATGAGAGGCTACAAATGATCTAGATTTTTACAGCCTTCTTCCAGAGTCCCCACCATGGCCTGCGAGGGGCACCCCCAGCTGGAGGTAGGTGCTTGTGGGCAACAGAATAACAGCAGCAGCTGATGCGCCGAGTGCTTCCCACGTGCACTATGAACGTCACCAGGAGTCCTTCCTTCATTTAATCCATGCAAAGCACGTAGCCCAGTGCCTGGCACCTAATAAGAGTTCCGTCCATGTTTGTTGGATATATGAATGAAAGAATTAATTAAACAACAGCCACCACCAGAAGTCGAGTCTGTTGACTTCAGCACAGTGCCGAGCGTCAGACAGACCTGGCTCCACTCCTTGCTCTGCCCTTTGTGAACTGTGGCTTTGGTCAAGTCCCATCCCTTGTCCAAGACTTTAGTTTTCCCATCTGGAAAGTGGGCGGGCTGATACCTACCTGCCAGGGAGGTGTGAAAATCACATAGAACTCAGTTGTTGAAATGCTCAGAGTTGCAGGAAAAAGGTTTCACTTGCGATTCTTGTGAACAAGGTCATTGGTCCCATCTGTCCACTCAGCTTGCAGTCACGGGCCAGGATGTACAAGACCAGAGGTCACACACTCAGAGTCTATGGGCCCCATCCACCTCCCTGACGTGTTTCATTTGGCTAGTACGCTACTGCGGGGATTGTTTCAGAAATTCAGTCAGTTGCCAGTGTTCAAAGATTGAGAGATTTCACATAAACTGTGGGCTCTGGGTGTCTCTGCACTTTGGACCACATCAGAATCTCATTTGCCCAGAGCTGTGGTCAGCCGGAGCTGAGACACATCCACCACTTTCAAGAGGCCACTGGCCACCCGCTGCCCTCAGTCCCCACCCCTCCTTATTGCCTTTCTTCCGGGGCAGCTGCCCTCCTTGCAGTCATTCCTCTGCCTCTCTGGAGGAGTTTGCATTTGGAAGCCTTGCTCCAGACCCTGTCTCCTGCAAGATCTCCAAAGAAGCTCCAAGTCACAGGGAGCCACCAGGAGTTAAAGGAGAAGACCAAAAACACACACCTCGCAGTGGATAGGTGGGCGCGTCTCCCAGCTTCTCAGCCCCGCCCCAGCTCTTCTGGATACTGACGGCCATCCTCCCCGCTCCGGCCACTCTCAGACCCCACCCAGAGCCCCTCACTGCCCCCTGTCCCTCCCAGGAGGAGGAGGGTGGCAGGGAGGACGGCTGGTGCTGCCCAGGCTGCCTGCGGCTCCGTGCCTCTCGCCCAGGACACGGTAATTAGAACGCTGCGGAGGAGCCTGAGCTCAGCTTTCAGCCCCCGGCCCCGCCGACAGGCCGTCCCATTTGGAAAGTTGGGCTGACATTCCGGAGCCGGCTGCCTTGCCAAAGAAAACTCCAGCGAGGCTTGTCTTGGCGTGGGCTCAAGCCCGAGGCTCTACAGGGAAACCGAAAACATTTACACAGCTGGGCCTGGGCCGCCCGCTGCCCTCCAGAGCCCGTCAGGCCGGCCGGCTCAGCAGCGACGCAGAGCTTCTGAAGGGGCCTGTGTTCCCCGGCTCGGCTGCCCAGACAGAAAACACCAGGGTTGCCCCAGGGAGGGGCACAGAAGGTGCTAGAAAGCTGGGGCTGCCGAGGGGCTTCCTGAGGGCCTGTTGTGGGGGTCCACACACTGATCGCTGCCCAACGGCAGCCACGTGCACAGAGCCATGCTGGCCAGCTTGCCATGCGGCCCCAAGGATGCCCCAGGGCCATCTCTTCGACACTCTGTCCGCACTTACTCCCCCCGCCACGGCTCCAGCTGCCTTTCCTGGGGGTTCCCCCACCCTCCCCATCCTCTTGCCCAAGGGACACCCTGGGGAGGCCCGGCTGGCTTCCCACTCCGAGGCTGGTGCAGAGCCAGGAGTTCGAACACACCCAGAGGCCGCCAAAGTATCTGCTAAGTCCCTTGCGAATCCCTCTGGTTTCTCCACCCTGGCCACCACCACCGTGGTCCAGGCCACCACCGCCTGGCACCTGGGGGCCACCGAAGCCCCCATGCCTGCCCTGTGAGCCTGTCCTCTGGGCAGCTCAGCCTCCATGCCTGAGCCGTGAGCCTGTCCTCTGGGCCAAAGCCAAGGTGGCTGTTCTCATTCTCTCACTGTGGAATATGGTCCCAGGGGGCTCAAGGGTAGGACACATCCCGAGAAATCCAGCCTTGTGGGATTTTGTCACTGGGCGAGCATCCTAGAGGTGCTTGCGAAACCCTTGGTGGAGGACAGTCCCTTCATGTGGCCTCTTGACGCCACCAAAAGATGTAATATATTTTTTAAAGACGCAGTAGACACAAGACAGATGAGACCGCTGCCGACTGAGGCATCGGACGTTGACACTGAACTCTTTCTACACATCGGAGGACATTGCAGTCCATGACTCAGAGCCAGGCATGGTGCGGTGGTGCACGCCTGTTGTCCCAGCAACTCGGGAGGCTGAGGCAGGAGGCTCAAGAGGTTGAGGCAGGAGGCTCTAGAGGTTGAGGCCAGAGGCAGCCTGTGTAACTTAGCGAGACCCCGTCTCAAAATAAAAAATAAAAAAAAGAAGCAGCTCAGTGGTCAGAGCGCTTGCAAAGTACGTGCAAAGTCCTGAGTTTACTTCCCGTTCTCTCACCTCTATCTCAAAAATAAACAAATAAATAAAAATAAAACAATGACTAAAAGGATGAAGCTGGGCACCACGGTGCAGGCCTGTTGCCCTAGCATGCAGGAGGCAGATGCTGGAGTATTAAGAGTCGAAGGCCTGCCTGGGCTAGCAAGACTTTCTTTCACAAAACCAAATAAATAAATAATAAATAAAAAGAAACCAAATAAATAAATAAAAACATCCACTAGTGGCATAGTTGTTTATTATCAGTGTCAAGTATTAGAGACTGCACACAAACGTGTGGAATATGCTTTTTTTCTTTGATATGGGGACTGGCCTCAAATTCCTGGGCTCCAGTGATCCTCCTGCCTCAGTCTCCAGGGTATCGGGGCCACAGGTGTGTGGTCCACGTGCCCAGCTCCCATGTGTTCTGCTTTCCTGCAAATGTCAGCATGGTGGACTTGTTCCTGCTGCCATCACAGCAAACGGGTGGGTAACACGCTGTGCCACGATGTCACAGTGGTCACGACATCCCAGGCCATAGCAAGGTTTCATAAGCTCTCCAGACCACCGTGTACATGGAATCCATCAGTGGCCGAAATGTCATTACCCAGCACATGAATGTCCAGCAAACATAGAGTAAGGTGCAGAATATACAGTTTTGCCTGATCTAATGAATGATAATCAAGAAAACGCTGTGTCACCACCAGTCAGGTCCGAACAACCTCAGAAGCACCCTTTCCCTATCAACAATCTCACTCCTTCCCTCCCCAAGACATTTAATCACCATTCTGACTTTGGTGGCTATCATTCTTCTGGGTTTTCTTCAGACCTAAAAACAGCATAGGTTAGTTTTGCCTATTTGGGGATTTTATATAAGTGGAATAATATTATTATTAATCATACCATTATTATTTCACCTCTGGCTTTCCTTTAACATTATATGGTGAGATCCATCCAGGTTGGTGCAAAGAGCTATAGCGTATTCCTTTTCCACAGCTGTATAATTTTCCATCTTGTGAACAAACTGGAGTTTTGTAATCTTTTTTACTGCTGATACAGTTTGGGTCATTTCCAGTTTGCGGCCATTTTAAATAGTCTCTCATCTGATGCCCTCGTGTATAGCACATAGTAGGTGTTATAGTCACAAACAAGTTCTGTGGCCAAACACAAGTTCAAAGAAAGCTGCACTGCGCAAAACTAAACTTGTCTATTTTCTTGCAGAACTGGTCAGAGCCTTTGATGTTTTAATTGTTGATGTGCATCATGATTCTCCACAAGTACCACTTCTGTGCCAGGACCAGACAACATTAGAGTAAGTAAATTTGCCTTAGGGAGTAAGTAAGGTGGATGAAAAGTATTGGCCGTAAAATCTGCTCGTGGTTTTTAGTTCTCCTTGTCTTGCTGGGCAGGCTTGGGTAAGTCCCTTGCCAGCTCGGGGCTTCCTTTTGCTCATTTACAAAATACACATTCAGTTGTGACTCCCTAAGAGACGTCCCCCTCTAAAACTTTAGCGCTCATATACAAGTTCTTCCACTGGCTAGAAAGACGCACCACGTCCTCCAGGTGTTGAGGACTCCGAAACGCCTAAGCGCATGTGCGCAGGGAACAGCACGGCACAAAGGTGTAAAGTGGACTCGTAGCCACTTAGCAGGAAATAAAGAGAGCAGGAGGATCAGATGGAGGCTTCACCCAAGAGGCAGACCGATGCCTCCTGTGCAGCCCTCCCTGGCCCCACCCCTTCACGGGTCCCACCAGAGGCAGCCAGAGACCTCGGACCGAGCCCAGGGAGTCTCCCCTTAGCAGGGGGAAAGTTTGCTCCTTGGAGACAAAACATCAGGAGTGGAGTGGATGGCGCAGGAGGCCAGAGCGCAAGGGAGGCCTGTGGCGGCCTGGCACAACCATACGAAACACATTATATAACCTTCTAGAAAGTCATCGTTCAGGCCAAACAGAACACATCCACCTGCTGGAACAAGCCTGCCACCCATGTTGCAGCCCCAGATTTAAATAAGGAACTCAGCCAGCCCGGCTTCCGGGGCCAATGGAAAGGCAGCGCTCCATCCAGCTCAACGCCCATTGGCTGCCGACCTGTATGGCTCCTCCCCCAAACCCCAGCCCCTACACTGCTTTCCCCAGACAGAGCCCAAGCCTTGTTCACATGCGCATTGAGAGGATTGATGCCACATGGTGTGTAATGAGTGCTGCTGGATAAATATGCAGATTACAATCACTGATTGACTGCTATGATCAGGTTCCTGAGCATGGCTGCCTGTAATCACCATATTCAACGCTGTTTTCTTCAGCACAGGAGCAAACAAATCCTTGAGAGATACAGATTCCGTGTGTGAAATTCCTTTCACGGCTCCGGGGGAAGCTCTGGACCCATGGATTCCTTTCTACAGTGGGCATTCTGTGATTGGCCCTAGTAGCCCAGGAGAAAGGGTGGCTTCCATTTCGCAGCTGTAGAAAGGATGTGTCAGAATGGGGCCTTTGCTCAGGGTCCCACTGCTAAGAGATGAGAGCGAGGGTTCCAATCCAGCCTGTTGTTTGCCAAATCCATGCTCTTTATTTGTCCCAATAGTCTTACCTCCCAAAATTGACAGGGGGCTGGGATTTAGCTCAGTTGGTAGAGCACCACTCTGCAGTCTCTGAGGTCCTGGGTTTGATTCCCAGCACCACAAAAATGGGAGAAGGACGTGGCAGTCCACTCCTGAGGCAATCCCGAAACAGTCAGCCATGGAAAACTCTGTGAGGGTCACTATGAGTCAGATACCACTCGAAGGCACCTAACAACAACAACAAAGTGGACAGCATGCTGAGAGAAAGGGAACGTCTTCACTGATTCATGGCTATCTGTGCCCAGTGTTGTGCTGAAGCAGGGTAGAAAGACAGGAAGAATTTAGGCGTCATGGGAAGGAAAGGGCTCTCACCTCAGGGTCTGGTATCCGTCACACCAGCTGGGAATTCCAGCACAACCAAAAAAGAAAAGGCTGCGGTGAGTCCTTCCTGCAGAGACCCCTGTGCTTCTCTGGCACTCTCACAACTACAATGACAATCACCAGGCCTACACATAGTAAGAATTTCCTAACCTAGGCATCTGAACAATGCTCTTTCTCCTGTCTCTCAACCTAAATGATGCACCTGCTGGGCCCCCATTGAGCAAGGCAACTTGAAAAGCACCCAAATCACATTCGTCCATTGCAAAGGCACTTGGGGGTGACTCACTCCTGAGAGGCCCACATCCATGTCTTGGACGTGTGCCATTATTTCCTTTGACACCTCTGGCTTTCTATACACCCACATATACCACCCTTCACCCTGAAGCAAGTACTCTCCCCTATCCCTACCTAATAAACTTTCCAACTTCGTTTCGCTCTCTGACTCATCCTGAAATTCATTTCTGTGACAGAGCCAAGGAGTCAGCATCACCTGAGTGGAGGCCCCGGGAAAGGGGAGCTCCTCAGGGCAGGTGGCAGCACTGAGCTGCAGCCCCTCTCACCACCAGTGACAGTCCCAGACTCTGGGGACACAGCAAAGCTCAGGTTGAAATGTAATTGCCTTTGTGGTGGTTTTAAAGAATGGGACCTCTAAGAGGTGATGAGGTAGGGAAGACTCTGCCCTCGTAGATGGATTAAGCCATTATTGCAGGAGCGGCTTGCTTGCTGGCGCTCTCACGCTCGTGTGCGCTCTCTCTCTCTCTCTCTCTCTCTCTCTCTCTCTGTCTCAGCCTTCTGCCAAATCATGACGTAGCCCAGAGCCCTTAGACTTGCCTTTGGACTTCCCAGCCTCCAGAACTGTGAGTCCAACAAACTTCTGCTATTTATAAATTCCCCAGTCTGAGGGATGGTGTCACAGCAGCAGATACTGGATGAGGACAGCATCTCCCATACACACTCGAGGAGGAGGCAGAGTCTGAGCTATATCTTGAGGACTGGCGTGGAAAGGCTTGGGAAACTAACAGCAAAGGCCAGGGCAGCCCCAAACTTGTCCACAGGGAAAAGACGGGAGGGAGATGGTGAGGAGATCAGGGAGGGGAGCACAGGCCATGTGTGGGGCCCTGAGGGCCAGGACGGAGGTAGTGGAGGTGAGAAAAGGCGTAAGACTTAGACCTCAGTCTCCAGAGTGCAGGGGCAGCGCATGCTGGTGGCTTCCTCCGGGACTGAGCAGGTCTTTGCCGGCTGCTGTCCTTCGATCTGCTTCCTTTTCCAAACCACAGCACCCAGACTTTTCCTCTGGGAAAACACCTCCCTTTCCTTCTCCTTCTCCCCTTGTCATTTAGCTGGGATTGGCCCTGCCCTTCATCAAGGACAGGAGCTGGTGGGGGACTCCTCAACCCTTCACATCCTCCTGGACACAAACGTAGGTGTAGAGGTCTGAGGACCCAATCAAGCCCAAGCCATAAAGTGAGATGATGCTGAGAGGGCAACAAAGATTTTTCTCTCTTAGGGACATGGTGTGGTGGAGCCTAACTCAGTGGGTAAAGCACTGCTCTGTGCAGGCTGAAGACCTGAATTCAATCCCCAGCATGGCAAAAATGGGAGAAGGACCTGGCAGCCCAATTCCAAAACAATCAGTCATGGAAAACTCTGTCACTATGAGTTGGACCCAATGGGAGGGCACCAAACAACAGCAAAAAGAAGAAGTAAGGGTTTCCCGAAGGTCAACCATTGTGGAATGAGGCTATACACTCACTGAGGCCACACCCACCATCAGGAAGGGAGGTGCTGGATCAAACTGTACCTGAAGCCTATCTGCACAGGGGCTTTGCAGTTATAGAAGCCAAGGAGATCCTTTTTTCTGTTAGGTCAGTTTCTGTTTTGTTTGTTTGTTTGTTTAAACCACTTTGAGCTGGGTTTTCTGTGTTTTTATAACCAAAGACTCCTAGCAGACGCGGAGAAATTCTGCTTCCCAATTTTTCCTGAAACAATGTCCTTAATGAAAGCTCAGAGCATGAAGAGCTTTACCTCTCTCCATCGGGGAAAGGAGGGGACGATGGTGCCCCCTTCACCCGACTCAGGGACATTTTTTGTTCTCGTTTTGTTGTTCTCGTCTTCCTCCTCCTCTGCTCCCTCCCCTGACGGCCATGCCCAGGGCCCTGGCCCTCTCTCTTCCCCTTGTCCCTGAGGGCCTTGAACACAGCAAGTGACCAGGGTTTCAGCTGCTTGCACCCAGCTGATGAGCCGTCCTGACCTCTGCCTGAAGAGTTCCACCATCACTCTCTCAGGGTACATCTCAAACGAGGAAAACAGATATTCAAGGCTCAGCCCAAAGGCCTCTGTGCCAGCCTGCAACCCACACCTTCGGCTACGATGCCCACAGCCAGGCTTTGGAGAGAGCGTGGAGACCTTCGGGTTTTTATTATTTTCTTAATTGACAAGTAAAAACTGTATATGTCTGTTGTGTACAACGTGTTATTTTGGAATATGTCCACGTAGTGCAGTGGGTGAGGACACCAAGGAATGAGGCACATTCCTCGCACACTTAGCAATGCGTGTGCTGAGAACACTTCACATCTACGCTTCCAAACTCAAGGAACACAGCCCCGCCGTGCGCCCTCCCCCTCCACTCACCCACGGTTTCACTTCCCCTGGTTCCCGTTTCCTGCCATCCACCGTGGACAGAAAATATCAAAGGGAAAACCCCCGAAATAAACAATTCATTTCTTTTAACTAGCTCTTGTTGCGGTGTATAATTTTATTTGTTCTGTTTTACGATTAGTTATTGTTGGTAATCGCCTACCGTGCCTAATTTGAAAATTAAACTTTCTCCGAGGTTTGCACGTGGAGGGAAAACCATAGTGTGCGTTAGGATTTTGTCCTATCCACGGCTTCCGGTTTCCACTGGGGTCTTGGAAAGTGTCCCCCAAAGAGAGTGGGAGCCACTGTGTGTTGTTATTAACCATAGTCACCATGGTGTACAGACCTCTTGAAGTTGTTCTTATTGGTTTGTGTAAGTGTTCGCTAAAGGAAGGCCCATCTGTGTGGGGCATGGTGGCGCACATCTGTAATCCCAGCAGCTGGGAGGTAGAGGCAGGAGGATCAGGAGTTTGAGGCCAGAAGCAGCCTCCATGACCTAGTGAGACCCTGTCTCAAAATAAAAAATAAAAATGGAGCTGGGGTGCGGCCCAGCGGTAGAGCACTTACAAGCATCTGACTGAAACTAGATAGGTGGGGGCCCCATAAACCTTTCTTCTCTATAAGGTGACTATCTCAGGTCCTTCTTACAGTAGCAGAAAGCTGCCTAAGGCGCCCACCCCAGTCCCCCCAGCCCACCGCACAGGAGCACGGAGTCTCCGGAGTGCACGTGCCCTGGGCCTCACCTGCTGCTGCAACTTCTCATGGCCCAGCCTCAAAAGTCCCGGGACCCATTGTCATAGCTTTTCCCAGGCCAAAGGAGGTGACGGGGTCAACCCAGATGGGCAGAGAGGCACCCCTAGCCCTCTCTTGGGGGGTAGACGGGGGGAAGGGTCCTCGGCCTCTTTACTCGCCCACCGATGCCCTCCTGGAGTTCTCCTGAAGGCTGACTGCATGGTGTGGGGGGCCCGGGCACCTGCCATCTGACACCTCAGGTGTGACCCTCATCCTGTGACCACCAGCCCCGGGCTCTGACAGATTCACCACGGTTTGCAGGACCCTCTGACCATCTCTCCAGCTGCCTCTCCCGCCCCCTGCACCCTGTCACGCCGTTGCACCAACCAACACGCAGCCTGACCCCCACCCCCACCAGGGCCACACCACATCGCCAGCATGCCCTACCTCAAGGGCCAGGGTCAACTCTCAGAAAAACCAAGCCCTCCCCCACAAAAGTGGTTTCCATCTTAGTCCAACAGGTTGCAGACATGGAAATAAACAGAAACTTCGCTGATAGCTTGGGGCCCAGACAATTTCCTTGGGTTGTCCTTCAGCGGTGTTGAGTTGGAAAAGGACAGAGGGTGTGATTAAAGCAACGTGTGATTCGCCATAAATAATAAATCAATAACCGTCGGTGATGCGCTCGTCTCTCTTCAAGTGGGTTTAAAACAAAAAATTAAATATAGAACAAAAGAAATAGTAAAGGAAATACAAGAAGCAGCGGGAGAGAGATTTTCCTGCTGTTTCCTGCCTTAAAAAAAAAACTACCCTCCAAGGGACTCGGCTGAGGAAGAAGCTGGGTGGCGCCGTGGGGGGCTGTCACGGGCAATGCCGCCTACTAAACACTCCCCTGCTGGGCTCCGAGCTCCCACTGAACAGCACAAAGAAGGAAACCACCCGGGGGGCTGTGGCTGTGGGGAAGAGGCCAAGGGTGAGAATCTTGCATGGGATTCACAGTCCTGCCATTCCACCAGCTCACCAGCCGGTGACCTTGGGTTTGGAGGACCTCTGTGCTCTTCCTTTGCAAAGTAAGGGACAGTGCCCTCATCTCCCCCCCCACCCCCCGGGGCGGTGGGGAGGATGGAGTGGAATGGACTGGAGGAGTCTGGCGTCTTGGAGCTAATCCCCGAGTTTACTGACGTGACACGCTCTTGTGGAATGAAAATATGCCACCATTTTTGTTCAAAAGAGGGCCAGTGTGGGTGTCTCCCCAGAGGAGAGGGACCCCTGGGATACTGCCACTCCCACCCCACCCCAGGGACCCTGGAGCGGTGTCTGTTGCCTGCTGGCTCACAGAGTGCTCAGCCCAGCGCGCGCCACTGTGAGCTCTCGGCTTGTATTTTCTTGAGCACCTATTATGTGCGTGCCAGATGGGCCTCCAACGGCCCGCTGAGCCCAAAGTTTTCTGTCCCATAAGATGGCAGAGGAGGGTTGGAAGGTAGAGGGGGGACAGGATCACCCCAGTATCCAGCTCCCCACTCTGCTGCAGCCCTGCCTGGTGGTCCATGGCCCACCCTCCCTGGCGTCAGGGACTGTCCAAGTCCACCGCCCTGAATCCAGGAGCGTCACGTGTGGCTTTTCCAGCTGACCTGTTTGCCAACCCCTCAGGGGCCCCCACTCCGCCCCCCTTCCTGTCTCCTCACCTGGACCAGGTGCCTCACCGTCCCCCTACTCACCCGTGGCTTCCATCCCAGGCTGCGCAATTGGGCTGTGCTAACTTCCAAGCCCCCGCCAGGCTATGAGGACCCACACCCCGTCATGCCAGCCTGCTCAGGCTGAGTCATGTGGAGCCCAGTTGAGTGGCCCAGGCACACCAGGTGAAACCAGTCCACAGCGACCGGCAGCCAGCCACTTGCAGGACTTACCCAGCCAGGAATGAGTCCACCCGGCCCAGAGCAGCCAGCCCTGTGGATACAGGAGTTAAGCAGGGGGTCACTGAAATCCACTGAGCCCTGCAGCTGCTCCTTACACACTGCGGTGGTGGCGATCGGTGGCTGCCCTCAGCCTGCACACACGCTCAGCTCAGCTCAGCTCACTTTTTGTCCCGGAACTGCCTGCTGAAGCCCCACCCCCTTGGACGCCCTTCTCTCTGTGGGCAGAGTTAGAGGGCAAAGCCCTGGCTCCAAGAGACCCAGCAGACTAGGCTCGGCCATCCCACCCAACACATCCAACCCAACACGCCAAGGAAAGAAATGAGCGGTGGTGAGAGGCAGAGAAGGGAGATTTGATTAACCTGGCCAAACTGGAGGTCCAGTGACCCTGAGTCCATTGGTGCAGCGCCCACATGAGCTTTAGTTTTAAGGAGAGGAAGAATTGGGGCCGGGGGAAGAGGTTGCATAATGAAGGAGCCTTGGTGGGGAATGGGCTGGCTGACCCTTCTCCCAGGGCTGGCGCTCCAGTGGGTCTGAAGAAGACCTTACTGCTTGAGGGGAGCAGTCTGGTTCCCACAAGATGCTCACCCCTGCTCCAGCGTGCGGCCTTACTCATCATCATTCCGTGTGGGTAGGGTTGTTTGTTCTTTGAGGTTCACCACGACTTGGGAGTGGTTTCGGCCCCTTGTCTTAAAAATGTTTCTCAGTCCTCTTGTTCCTGAATTCCAAGTGACTTCGGGTTTAAGACAGTGACCAAGACCTCTGGGTGCCTATTGGGGGTCTGAACCCCAGGTCCTGTAAAAACTGACCATAAGCCAGGTGCTGTGACTCACCCTGTCATCCCAGCCACTTGGGAGGCTGAGGCAGGCTGAGCAAATGGACGGCTTTCACCTCCCAGCTGGGCCACCTCCAGGCTGGGCCTTCCCTTCTCTGGGGCTCGGGGTTCCCAGCCATCACCAGCAGCACAGTGGGATTAAGTGCTGAGGACTCTTGAAGCCACGCAAGGGACCCAGGGGGCACTGGGCCCTCAGGGGACGCGGGCAGGCAGGGAAGAAAGGATATCAAAGAACACGAGGCTTGGGGAGGCCAAGTGATCTGCCCACGGCCACCATCCTGGGGCAGACGCCCTGGCACTGAAGGTGGGTTGTGTGGGGGGTGGGGCGGCCTCCCCCACTTGCTCTCCTCTTCCCTTCCCCCAGCTCACCCTGCCCCCTGTTGTGACTGGCTGGCCTCCTGTTTCATTCCAGCAGCAGCCCTGACCCCTGTCCCTGGGACCAGCATTAGATTACAGATAAAGCCCTGCCGGGTGGGCAGGGCCCCTCCCCCACCCCACCTCCTCGGAAGGATGAGGGAGGAGAGAGGCGGAGGGAGGGGTGGTAGGACCAGCCATCGCGGGGGTAGGGTTGTCTGCCCCTGAGGCTCACCATAGCGTGGGGGCAGTTTCGGTCCCTTGTCTTAACGGTGTTTATCTATCAGGCTTCCTGTTCCTGAATTCCAAGTGGCCTTGGGTTTAAGACAGTGACTGGAGACCTGTGGGTGCCTCTTGGGGGTCTGGACCCCAGGCACTGTAAAAGCTGACCGTAAGCCAGGAGCAGTGGCTCACGCCTGTCATCCCAGTGACTTGGGAAGTGGAGACAGGAGGATCACAGGTTGGAGACCAGAGGCAGCCTATGCAATTTAGCGAGACCCTTCCACAGGATAAAAGAGTACAAGACAGGCCCACCACAGGACAGGGGGCATGGGGCCGGGAGAGGCCATGGGCCGGGAAGACTGAGGCCGGCCCTGAGTCCAATGGCCTCTCAGGGGCCAACTGGGCACAGGACCCCTGACCCAGTGCTCCTCCAGTGCGAGGACAAGCCCCGCCTGGCCTCTGACTGACCGCCTCCTTCCCCAGAGCCCCTCGTGGGCGAGGCATTGGTGTCTCCTCTCTGTGACCCAGAGAGGTGGCAACATGGCCACACCCAGACCATTTCCCTGAGGGAGAAACCGGGGCCAGGGTGCTACCCTGAGCCTCACCCACCATCCCCAGGGGAGACATGGATGGGGAATAAAACCCAGCCTCCTGTCTCTGGTGCACTGCAGCCCTGGCTGGGACCTGCACCACGCTGGGCGCTGGGTCACAGGTGAGTCCTGCTCTTTCAGCCAGAGCAGGAGACAGAGTCCCAAGCAGGACAGTGCGGAGATCCCAGCAGAGCTCTGGGCCTAGAAGGGTGGGGCCGGGGGTGGCCATCCCTGCACGTCTCCATGGCCACGCTGTGAGGTTGCCTGGGGACGTTGCCACATCCACTTCACAGGAGATGAAGGGCAGCTCAGAGCTGGGATGGACCCGGGGCTCTGACCCGGACCTCTCTTTGCCACCACGCCTGGATCTTCCTAAACTGTGTTCCGGGATCCAAAAGATGGGGCCGTGCTTTCCTTGTCCTTGGGGGACATGGCAGAGGCCCGAGAGGGCCATCGGCACTGACTGGAGTCACCAGTAGCCTTGAATCCCTGAGGGGGTCCCCAGGCAAGGACCAGACGCCAGATCCTCAGAGGGCAGGAGGGGGCCCGGGTGCACTGGAATCTTGGGGTGGGGATGTCGCTTGTGGTGGGGTGCACGCGTGCGCACACATGCACTCGCACACATGTTGGCCTTGGAAGCATCTGGTCTCGAGCTGCTAGACGTTGGGCGGCACAAGAGGAAACAAAATCAAAGTTTGTTCCGCACACGCCCTCCCAGGCTCAGAAATCCGTCCGCGGTGTGGCCCGGCCAGATTGTGGAGCACGGTATCACGCGCCCCTCTCACTGGGACCGCACCTGCTGTGCGTCTGCCTCCTGGCTTCCAGCCTGGCTCTGGCCTGTGCTCGCTGCACAGGTGGGGAAACTGAGGCCAGGGCAGGGGAAGGAACTTGCCCAAGGTCACTGGCTGGGAGGTGAATGAAGCACAGGCCTGAGAACAAGGGATCCCAGCTGCCTCTGTTAGTCTTCTGGGAAATAAATTCTCTGTCTCTCCATGTCTGCCGTGTAGCCCTGTGGAGTCCCATGCCATCAGATCTTGGAAGCTAAGCAGCGTCAGCCTGGTTAGTCCTTGGATGGGAGACCGCCGGGGAATACCAGGTGCTGTAGGCTTGGGAGACAGACCTGGCAATCCACTCCCAAAACACAATCAGACATTGAACACCCTATGGATAGCAGAGAAGTACTGACAATAGTGTTTTGCCTGTTGTACACATGGTCACTGTGAGTCCGACACCGACTCCATGGCACCTAACAACGTCTCTCCATTTTTAAATCTTGTGTCTTCAATCCTTCCTCTCCTTTTCCCCGTCTGCCCCAACCCCATTTCCTCCCCTCTCCCAATCTTTCCACCACTCCCTCCCCTCCCATCTTTCTCCATTTCTCTGCCTCTTTTTCTCTCTCCTCCCCATTTTCTCTCTTAATCTCCCCTGGCCCCTCCATCCCTCCAGTGCCTTCCACGCCCACCCTCCCCTTCCATGAGGGCCTTCCGCTGCTCCTCTCTCTGCCACACCATAAGCATAGACTTGGCCAAGTCCCCCAGCCCCCTGCCAGGGAGCCCCCACTCAGGGCCACCAGATCCAGATTCAGCTGCTTCTGCAGCCCCAGGGGGAGGATCCCCACCACCACCAAGGACAAGAGAGCAGTCACCTAGCGGAGCGGGGTCGGAGCCCCAGGCATGCGCCCTGCCTGCAGCCTGGTTTGCATTAGGCTGGGCTGCTCAGGCTGCCGGCTGACAGCTGGACACACTTTTCCAGGGCACAGGGAAGGGACTGGAGCCCGTGTGTGCACATGTGTGGGCTCCGTCCCGACAGCGCCGTAATGGCTTTCGCATGGAGAACGAAAGGAACTTCTCCGACCTCAAGCACCGATTTTCCTGTCAAGAGATTTTTGGATTCCAAACAGAGAGAAGAAAAAAAAATTAGAATCACAAAGCAAACGTCTTTGGAGTTTGCACAAAAGGCTGGGCAGTGTGGAGTCAGATTCTGAAATGGAAGCACAAACTGGAGACAATAGACAGAGGGCAGGCCAGTGACCGGAGCATCTGTCCACTGCCCAGTGCAGCCAGGGCTCAGGGCACAGTCGGGGCCCAAGGACAGCAGGCAGGCCCTGTCCTTCTCAGGGGCACCACCCGGTCCCAACCCCCATCCTCCTCCCAGGGAGGGAGAGCCCAGGGCTAGGTGCACAGCTCCGGGATTGAGCCCCAGCTCCATGTCACCGCTGCACAGACCTCCAGGGTCAGTGTCCTCCACGGCTCAACAGCAGGCCTTCCCCCCCAACCCCCATTGCCAAAACCTGCTCAGCGGGGTCACGCACACCGCTTGGCTTGCTGCTGGCCTGCCTCCTGGATGGTGTCAGTGTGTCCTCCAGCAAGGAGGGCACAACACCAGCAAAGTCCAGACCCCTCCGGGCTCCAGCCATTGAGCTGTCTCGGGGGTCAGTTTGCCCATCTGCAAAGTGGGCAGGCGGGACCCGGAGTCTTTCTTCCTGCCTAAGCCAAGACTCCTGACCTTCCCAGAGTGGCCTGAGAGGGACTCTAGAGTCCCCATCCCTCCGCTGCTCCTCCCTTCTGCCTGGAACACCCCTCCACTCCCCTAGGGGAGACGACCATCCCCCTGGCAGAGCAGATTTCACTTTCATAGCCCCGATCTCCCCTCTGTGCCCCTTTATGGCACCTGTTATTTCTATGCAGACCCATTCCACGATTTTACTGAGGACTTGCAGCCCATAGGCTCCGTGAGGGTCCTCGGCCAGCAGGGCTTCCACTGTCCACAGCATCCCGAGTGATGGCAGAAAGTCTAATTACAGGAAATTCAGTGCTGTCACAGCACCAAGCACAGGTCAGGCCCTGGAGCCACAGCAGCAAATGCCTGGGTGGGTGGAAGGGTGGATGGGCAGATGGATGGAAGAGTGGATGAAATGGTGAATGGAAGAATAGGAGGATGAGTGGGTGGATGGAAAACTAGATGATGAATGGATAGATGGATGGATGGGTGGAAGGAAGGAGGGGTGGTAGAATGCATGGATGGTTGGATGCAGTGGGTGGATGCGTGGCTGGCTGGATGGATGGGTGGCAGGATGGATGGATGGATTCATCAGCTTGTGCTTCACTGTGGCAGAGAAACCAACTGAAGCAAACTTAAGGGAGGAAATATTTATTGAGGGCTCACTGTTGGAGATCAGTCCATAATGGTGGCAGGGCAGGTTTGGCGAGACAGCAGGCAGCAGGGCTCATGGCAGGGAACCTCACATCCTGGCAGATCAGGAGGCAGAGAGCAGAGAGAGTGACTGGAACTGGAGATTTGGGTACAAACCTCAAAAGCCACCCATCCCCTCGGACCTATTTCCATAAAAGCTTAGGATCCACCTCCCAAAGTTCCATAGCCTCCCAAAAAAAACACCACTACTTGGGGACCAAATGTTTACAACTATGACCTTGAGGGGTCATTTTGGATTTAAACAATGGACGAACAGAGAGGAAGGAGAGCTTGTGGTTTCAGCGCACCTGTTTGTGCCAGGTGTGGCCTGAGTCCTGTACACAAGACATCATCTTCGATTCCCACTCAACACTAGGAGGCAAGTGCTGATGAGGAAGCTAAGGCCCAGAGAGGGGAGGTATTTTAACCATGGCCACACAGCCTGTCCTAGGCATCATGTTTCCAAGTTCAAGGGCTCAACACTCATCTAGCTCTGGGCTGATGTGAAGGGATTGTGAGGGTGTTTACAGACATGTTTCCTGTGGCCTCATGGGCCTGGGGCACCTGGAAGGGAGTGCTAGGGCTGGCCAGCCTGCCAAGGGGCTGGCACAGACCCTCTGTGGGGCTGTTTGGACCCCTTTCACACCTGTGAGATGGCCCCTTGCCTGCCCTGCACATACAAAGGGATTGTGCACCTGCCGGGTGACCTTGCATGGTGCACCATACCCCTCCCACCCCAGTTCTTCGTTCGCCCACCTGGGCCATGGGAAAGATAAAATCTGCCATGTGAATTTCTTCCCCCCCCACCACAAACTCCTACCCTCCCAAGCCAGGACGGCCAAGGGCGGCTTCAGAGCGGCCTGTCCACAGCTGGGAACGGGCTTGCGTCTCCCGGGCCCAGCTGGCTTCTGGCCTGGGTCCAGCCTGGCCACAGTCACCAGTCCTCTGGGCTTAATATCCTTGGCGGCAATACTGGAATCAGCTGCCTTTCAAGAGGGGAACTTTATTTATACGGCGATGCCAGCCGCACTCCTGCTATTAGAAATTTCATCGGCTCCTTTGATTTAGGGCTTGCCACGAGCTGCCAATCACAGCCGCCTCCTGGCCCGGCCCTGCGGCTCAGCCAGCCTTGTTCCGGCTCACAGCGGCAGAAAGGAACATTATTTAATTTCCCGCCAGCGGGCAGTGAAACCCCCAGCCGCCCCTCCCGCTGGATGTATTTATTTAATCCCTTTTGGAAATGGTGTCTAGGATGGGTCTGAAGGGCAGCTAGTGTCCCTGGCTGAGGACCTGGAGACCACGAAGTTGGGGGCCTTTATGGAGGACTCTCAGGACCACAAGATGGGGGTCCAGGGAAATCTGCCACCCACGGCCCTGAGGGGTCGGAGACAGAGCCTCCATAATCACCCCAGGAACATGGTCAGGAAGGGGAGACTGGGAGGGGACAGTGGTGACATCTGGCTGCATTAAATGGCAGCAAGAGCTCAGGGGAGTCAGGGACCCCTGGGAAATGTGGCCGAATCCCCTTTGGAGCTGCCCCAAGAGCTCTCTCCAGCATGTCCTCTCCCTACCCCACATTTGAACATGATCTGCACCATCGGCTGGCAGAGAAACCAAGTGTCAAGGGGACATGAGCAAGGTGTTGGCCACCTGAGGCTGGTGTCCTGCCAGTCACTCATCTACCAAGGCTCCTCTGCTCAGAGGTTGCTTCTTCCAGGAAGCCCCCATCCCTGCCTGGGCCTCCAGATCTTTCTTTCCCGACACAAGACAGGAGCCAGGACCACGATCCACTCACCTGTGTCTTTGCCGCCCATCCATGCTACTGGCTCAGAGGCTCCTGAAGCAGGAAATCTCGTGTCTGCATCTCCCCTGCAGACCTTGCACACAGTAGGCTCTCAGCAGCTGTTTTTTGGAATGGGTGGGAAGATATCCAGTGGAAGGAATATTCCAGGTACCATGTCCCTTACGGTAACAGCTGTCACTGGGTTGGGCTCTTTCCTTGTGACCACAGCCAAGCTCTCAAGAAAGGGGTTAGTGCGCCTGCCCATTTGACAGACGGGAAAACGAATGTGCAGAGAGAGGTTGATGAAACTCAGTGGCAGCCTTGCACTATCCCCAAGTCTTCCTTCATCCTCTCTGCAGCCCCCAAGAGCAGATACAAACGTTCCCAGATCTTATTTCCCAGCTGTGGGAGCTGAGGGCCCGCGGGAAGCCCCAAGACCTGGCAGTAGGCTTCCTGTCCCTCAGGGAGCCTCGAGCACGTTAAGTACTGTGGGTATCATGGAGACAGTATCTGAAAGGGGTATAGCAATCAGGGAGTGCCCCCTGAAAGAGGTAATCATTTTCTTTTAATCTCATAAACATTAAAACAAGAAAAATCAGGGGAAGAAAAGAAATTTAAAAAGACTTTATGGCCCATTGGTCCAGCAGCAGGGATCTTAGTATTTTGTATGAAACCCCTCCAAAACAGACATGCTTTACACATCACCTCATGCATAATATAATATTTCATATGTAATAATTTCCCTATGTAAGGATTCCAAATTACCCAAGCTGGGAGATTAGCAACAGAAAGGAACAAAGGAAAGGAGGAAGAGAGAGCCCCAAGGTTAGGAGGGAAGTGTGATCAGGCTGGGGGTGTGGGGTGGTTTTCCAGATAATCATTTCAGCAAGGGGCGATTCCAGAGTCTCTTCCAGGGGACACGGTGGCAGCAGAGCCCAGGAGTGTTAATTGTCCACAAGTTCTAACAGGTAATGTGCTCAAGAGTTACACGTGCATTAATTAAGTAACAGTGCATTTAGCTCCAAATCACATGGAATTTGCACAGGCATAAATACCCACCTGTTACCAAGGACCTGGTGGGATTTTCTCCCTGCCTGCTGCAGTCTACAAAGGCATCTTGGGGGAAATGGGATGGGGAAACCGCAAGGAGTTCGGGGATGGGGACCGCCTCTCCCTATACACCAGCCACAGGGAGAGGAGTAATTTAAAATAAGCTACAGGTATAATATAGAGAGTAAACACTGAAGTCAGCAGATGTGGGTCTAAATCCCCAGCATAGTCACTGATTCGGTGTGTGACTTCGGGCAAGTGGTTTGGCCTCTCTGGCCCTCAGTTTCTTTTTTTTACCTGGAAAAAAAAAAAACAAAACAGAGTAGCATCCATTTGATCTAGAGTTGCAGGAGGTTGATGTGTTGGAAACTGCATGGGAAGTGCTTGGTGCAAAGTGTTTCCTGATGTGTGGGAATGGTGGTGGTCATAAGGATGGACACTTGGGCTTCCTTTTGTGATAGATCTGGTATTCGCTACTTGAAGTGAGAGTCCAGGTAAATTCTCGGCACAAATGATGGCCCAGGACCACAGGAGGCAGGTACAGGCCCCTGCTGTGTGCAGTACTGAGCTCCCCGCATGGGAGGAAAGCAAGAAGCCACACTAACCAGGAGAGGTAACTGGAGTGGGAAGCGGGTAGAATCGTCCCCGAGGAGAGAGCTACAAAATCTTCTCCAGATCTCATTCCGTCCCTGCCACGGCACATGATTTTGACTCCATGACTCTGAGCTGCAGCCAGCCACATGGAGGACTTCCTCAGTGCAGCCGCCCCTCGATGACCCCCTGAGGTGCCACTCCACTCCAGGAAATGAGATGAGAGAGATCTGCAGAGCGAAGAGAAGCCCCCAGGTCCTCCCTGTCCCACAGAGCCCTGCTCTGCACCCCTGGTCTGCCAGGGCTTGGGCTCAGTGCGCGCTCCTGCCACATTCCCCCCACATCCGAAGACAGCTTCTCCCTGGTTTTGCTTGTGACGTCCTCCCCTCCTGCAGATAGGAACAGAGGCCACAAGAAGGGATGTGACTTGCTCAGGACCCCTTGATGTTTAGTGGCCCCCCTCCCCTGCACCCTGGGACCTCGCTTCTGCTCTGCACTCCTTCCCGCCCCAGGAGCCGAGAGCCCCTGTCTTGTTTGTTTGGGGTACACCGGTGGTACCACCGTCTCTTTGCCTTTTTCCTTCCAGGGCTGGGGCTTCAGGAAAACCAACTCAACGTGCATAATTCGGTAATTATTTCCTGTGTTCATCCTCGCCTGCATACAGATATTGGAATTTGCATAAAACAATCTTGCTACCAGCCCCACGGCTTCCCAGAGAGAAGCTACCCAGGTGGGGGCGGGGGAGGTCTCAGGTCGCATTCACCTAGTCCCCGCTGTCCTTGGCCGGCCACCACAGAGGGAAGTGGAGGCAGCCCGTGGGGCAGCGGAGGAAGGACTCAGGCCTCAGCACCTAACCCAGGGGGAGCCTGTGACACACAAGACCCCACGGGGCTCTAGTGACAGGAAAAGCCCCCAGCAGCCCGGAACCCTCCCGATTAGTATTCAGCGAGCATCTCCCTCAGAAAGGATTAATGGACTCTGATGCTTAATATCCTGGAGAACAATTAATTTGCCCACAGTTTTGTCTTGGTTGAAAGTCAAATGCTGGAACAGATCGATGCTCGCACTGCGCGCTAGAGCCCAGAAACCTTCGGCGGGAGCAGAATTTTAATTTTCCCGTCCTGGGCCCCCCTTCCTCCCATTCCCAGCACACCCACTTTCTAATAGTTCTAAAAGCCACTTTATCCGTGCCCGACGCTTGTCGTCTTCACGATGGACGTCCACCGGGAGGCCACAGGCCAGATCCCCCCTTGGCCGTTCCCATTATGGGATTAAAGTCAGCTGGCCCCACAAGAGGGTCTGACCTCTGTCTTATTCCGATTGTCCTCCCTGAGCCCCAGCTCGACCCTCCCCAGCTCCCACCCCCGAGGGACCCCTGGTGTCTGGACATCCTCACCAGGACACTTGGCCTGGAGAGATGCCAACGAGCAGCCAGGCGTGGCGGGGTTGCGCAGCGATTTGTTTATTCCTCTGCTCGCCGGGGCTTCACCATTTGCTTAGTGTTTGGCGTTGGCTTGGCAAGGAAACTGCAGCGTGGCGGTGGCTCGGGAACTCAGGAAATCAATAAGCTCACGTGGGACACGGGCTTTGTTTAAAAATCATTTCCAGCCGGGCTGAGTGGAAGAGGCCTTTCCAGCAACGTGATCCTGGAGGATCCAACGTGATTTGGAGGTCACAGGTTGGGGGCTTCGTGGGGAGACAGGGTGCCAGCAGGGAGGTGGCTTAGAGGCCATGGCGGCCAACCCCCTCAGCTTCTGGCCAGAGAGACAGAGTCCCAGAGAGGCCCAGGCCGTTGTCCCAGTTCTAGCAGTGTGCGGGGGTGGAGATCCCGATCCTCGCGACACCAACTGAGCGGTTAAGGCTTCCAGTCCACCGCTTCAACCCCAGCTCCTCCAAGTGGGAGGAGGGACCCACAGCGTCCTATCGCCGGGAGCTTGTTGGAGACAGAGTCTCAGGTCAGCCTCCTGGACTTGCGATGCATCCAGCCCCAGGGACCCGAGGCTCAGAGGGCCCCGGGATCGGCACCCTCCTCTGAAAGTTCTTCTGAACCGTTTTCAAGTGAGAGGCTCCTGTCCTTTGGCACCAGCCCTATAACTCACGCAGCCAGGCCTGGGGCGCCAGATTCCACCAGAACTCGGCCTCTGAGTGAGTTCTGGGCGCACCGGAGTCAGGCAGGTGGCTGACTCCACACGCCACGGCCCAGCCCTCAATGAGGAGGCTGGCAGGGGCCACTCACAATCCCCAAGTCACAGGGAGCCCCGAGGGCATCGAGGCAGCTGGCTCCAAGCCCCTGCTGGCCTGGGCTGGTCAGGGCACCCCGTGCCCTCCAGGCTTCCAGCAGGCTGGGAGATCACGGCTTTGGGAGGTTCCAGGTCCACCTGCACTCCAGGGCCGTTTCAAAGCCTTAGCCTGGAGGACGCTATAGAGATAACAGGCCACCCCGTGGCACCTCAGACCCCAGAACGCCACCTTCCCCCCACCATGTTCTATTGCAGCCCTTCCCACCTCCACGACCCTCCCTCCACCGCAGTAGATCCTCCGGGCCCCACCTTGAGGCCCAGAATTCCTGGGAAACTCCAAAGCAGAGGTCTCCCTCCCTGGTAACAAGGCAGATCCCTTCTCCCCATTGCTCAGGTGGGTAAATGGAGGAGGCCCAGCCCATGAAGGGACAGGCCCAAGGTCAGGCTTAGGGCCTCGGGACTCCCCAGGGTGAAGCCTGCTGGCAGTGGGTCACCGTGCACTGCTGAGGGGGTGTCTGCCTGGGAGGAAGCCCACGTGGGGCGGCAGAGGGCCTGGCCCTCCTGATCCCGCCTCTGCTCCTCCTCTCAGATGCCCCTGCACAGGACATCGGGACAGGCTGGTGTCCCCTGCCTTTGCCCAGGTTCTGGGCACGGTTAGGGGACAGATTGGGAAAGAGCAGGAAGGGAAGGGGAAGGAGGAGAGGAGGGAGGGGACAGAGGGGTGGGGAGGGATGCACATGAGTGCTCTCTTCCTCCCCCTCCTCCGCTGTCCTCTCTATCCCACAGAATCCATGACTTCCTCTCTGCAGAGGAGGAAACTGAAGGCCCAACTGGACCTCAGCCCCACAGGGACCCAGCCTCACCCCTGGCTGTGCCCACGCTGAGTCGTGGCTGGGCTGGGGCCGCCCCCAGCAGGCAATTTCCCATAGTGCCAAGTATCCATCCCATAATAACAGTTCCTCTTGTGTGTGTTCAGTGTGGACCTGGGGCCTGTGGCAGGCAGAGAAAGAGACCCATTGTGCAGCTGGGAAGACTGCGGCTCCGGAAAGGGAAGTCTGGTGGGGATGTCTGCGGGAGGGAGGCATGGGACTGTCCGCTGGGCTGATGTCCAGACTCCCCGGGGCTGAACAAACCGTGGGAAATGATCCACTCCGTCTGACCTCTGTTTATAGATAAGGAGCCTGAGGCCCAGAGAAGGTGAGCAACCCACCCTGGGCACACAGCCAGCTGGCCCCAGGGTGACCCCCACAGATCAGCAGGAACTCCTCACTCTAGGAGGACGGATCCAGAAGTTTCCACAAGGTGATTTCTCACCCTCTGTCGGACCTTGGGCTGAACCCGCGTCACCTCCCAGCCCCACGGGGTCAGCCAAGGAGGCCCTCGGCGTCCAGGGCCCCAGCTGGGACCTGCTCCGTGGATGCGGAGCAGCTGGCTGTCGGCTTCCAGGGTTGCACACCGGCCGTGGCGGGAGGGCCCTGGGGACAGCGCAGTCTGGTCTCCCCAGGGAGGCTCCACGTCAGGGTCCGCCTGACACAAGAGCTTAAGAATGTCCACGAGGCAGGCCAAGCACAAGCCTGCTTCTCCCAGGCAGGGTGGGGCTGACCCGGTCCTGCCCAGCAGAGGGGCCTGAGAAGGGCATAGGGAGAAGGCCCTTCATCTCCAGGAGCCTCAGCTCCCACTTCGGGAATTCGGGGACAACAGAACCCTACGCACAGCTTCCCATCACAGTCGTCGATCAGCAGTCATCGCTGCGATTACCCTCATTAGCCAGAAACCCTCCCCGAATGCTCGCCCCACGCACACACTCCCAGCTCCACCTTTAGCACAGAGTCCAAGGTGGAGTCAAAGTGCATCCTGGAGGTCAGACCGCTGCCCCGAACAGCATGGGGAAGGGGTGGAAACACAAAGGCCCGAGCCCAGCTGGCCCTGGGCTCACATCACAGCCCCACCTTTTGCAATCTTGCATCTTTGGGCAAATGCCTTATGGGACCGAGACTCAACTTGTTAGGTGCCCTCAAGTCGGTGCCCCCACGGACAACAGGCGAAAACACTATTGTCACTGCTTCTCTGCTGTTCATAGGGTTTTCAATGGCTGATTGTTTTTTGGGAGTGGGTTGCTGGGTCCTTCTCCCAAGAGGCGGTCTCCCATCCAAGTACTAACTAGGCCCAACCCTGCTTAGCTTCCGAGATCTGACGGAATCAGACACCACAGAGCTATGGCTGCAGGAAAGACTCAACTTGCTTATCTATAAAACAGGAGGAGCATCCACCCCCAAAGGTTGGTGACAAAACTGTCTGAGGGCCAAACAAGGATGCCCCTTGCAGCCCAGGTCTCCAGGGCCATAGCTCAGGTGGCTGGCTGCTCCTGGAATTGTCCTCATCTCTGCTTCATTTCTACGCCAGGCCCCAGTGTGACCACTGGGCTGGGAAGGTGCCACCCAGCCAGTCCTTGCCTTCAGGAGGCCGTTCCCCTCCAGCCCAGACTCAGCCCGCCTCTGGAAAGTGGGGCGACAGTGTGGGTGGAGGGCAGGGTGCCCAGCTCCCGTGTGGCTTCTCTGGATGCGGCTGGCCGGGGAGCCTAAGACAGTCCTGTCCCTGCCCCAGCAGGGGCCTGAGGCACATCACACACAGGGCTGGGCGTGGTGGGGAGGCAGGGGACAACATCCACCTCCGCTGGCCTGCATGGTCCCCAGCGCTGTGAGCAGCAACAAGGGCGCTCATCACTCTGGGAGCCACCTGGCTCTCCACTAACTCCCCCAGGGCCACACGCATGCCAACTCAGGACAGGGTAGGATCACGCTGGCACTGTTCTTTATTGGCCCCAGGGAAGCAGGGGATCATCCAGGCCAAGATAGGGTGTCCCCGCCACGGGTGACCAGGAAGAACACAAGGCTCAGGAAGGTGGGCACAGATCATCGCTTTGCCTCCTCCGTCCTGTGTGCGCTCCGGTCCCCGAGGCTCAGCTTTCCTGTCTGTACAATGAGCATCATGGTGAGAATGAGCACTATGGCCGCAGGAGGGGTGGAGGCGGGGCGGGGATGATTATTACATCCCATCTGCAGGCTTGGGAACCTCCGCTTCTGCCTCCAGACCCTTGACAGCCCTGTTTATGCACCACATTGTATATTTATAATGAGGCTTATTCACATTTTTATAATGTAGGTGATGGATAGAATGCCATTCCCAGATCCAGCCAGGCCCACGGTCCCATCCCTGCCTTGCTGCTCTCCGCCATGTCAACCCCAGTGAGGGCTCTGAGTTTGTTTCCTCATCTGTGAAATGCACAGAGCATCCCCACCTCATAGAATTTTGGGGATGTAAGAACCAGTGAGGATTCAGTTAATGTGAGAGCCATCCTGGCATCCAGTAGGAGCTAGATAAGTGTTCCTTCTGGTTCCCTTGGGCTAGGATCATGCTTCTGGTTCTTCACTAATGCTGTGTAGTCACCTTCTCTTCCATAGGGAGAAATCTCTTCTCTCACAGAGAGCCAGCCTTGATTGTACTGACTGTCCAGATGTTTCAGACTGTAGGAGAAGATGTAGGAGAACCCTAGAATCTGCCCCTGAGGCAAGGGCCCGTCCAATCTCCCTGGAGGGCCAACATCTATCCTCTAGGGAATAAGAGCCTCAGGAGGTAAAAGAGAGTATCATCAAGAAAAAGGCCCATCTGGCCCTCTTCTGGGGCTGACTTCTATCCTCTGCGGCTGGTGACCTTTAGCCTACTTCCTGGTCCTTTTCCCTCATTAAAACCTATGGGGCAAGATAGCAACAGGTCGCCTTTGCCCCACCCCCAGGCCCTTCGCTCCAACCCCTCCCATCGAGTTGCCCAAGATGGCCCCCAAAGAGCCCAGGTTAGGGGTGGCCTCCTTCAATCTGATTGGCTACCCGGGGTCACCCGATTGGTCAATAAGGGAATGATCTTGACTGGCCTGGCCTGCTCCCTACTCACCTATCAAAGTTGCAAAATCTCAATCCCCCATTTGCATGACAGTGCCCCAGACATGACCCCTGTCCTGATTGGATACTTTCTAGTAACCCCCCTCCAGGAGGCTATTTAAACAGGACGTTAACCACCCCCAGTATCCTTTCGCCTCTATCCCTGTGTACTCCACCCATCACCCAGACCCATTGACTTGGACCATCACTCCCTACTCTGGACCTTCAACCAACTGGACCTCCTATCAAAACACCATGGCCCCGAAGAGCCAAAGATGTCCGTCAAGACACAAAGCGCTCTCCAATTCCCCCCTACATCTGGGGAGGAGGAGAGTAGAGAAGGTGAACTGCGAGAGGCAAGGCCAGCGCAGACCATCGGCGTCCACGACATCTCCAGCCTTGTTCTGGCCCTTGTTTTCAGGAGCAGTTTAATAAAACCTTTTTTTTTTTTTTTTTTTTTTTTTTTTTTTTTTTTTTTGTAATAAGAAGGTTCCTGAGGTCCTTCTTGGCGCCAATGACCAGCTCTCACTTAACGCCGAGAGTCCTGGGATTCACCTGGTGTTGAGGCCAGGTTCCGAACCTTTGCGGGACCAGAGCCGAACCCCAACATCAGATGGTGCTAAAACAAGCTGAAGAGAAAGGAGCCAGTAGTTCTGAGCTGGAGGATCCCAGCCCTGCCATGAGTTGGTTCAGTGATCTTGAGCAAGGCGCTTCCTCTCTGAGCCTTGGTTTCTGTGTCTGTGAATAGGGGACATGACGACTGTCAAACAAGGTCATTTCCATGCAAAGAAAAGTGTGTTCCCTTCATCATGGTCTGGTGTGTCCACAGGGATCCTCAGATGGCTGGGACAGTGAGCAACGTGGGAGAGTTTGCAGCTCCCTTCTAGCCACTGTAAAGGCAATGCTGTCAGACTTTGAACTTGAGCCAAGGATGGCTGGCACCATGAGCAGGGTCCCTTCTGCAGACCCCACTGCTCCTAAACTCTCAGCCTGCCCCACGGCAAAAACCCCCCTATCCATCCTTCAAGTGCCCAGCAGGGACTTCTAAAACTGATTTTCAAAGGCAGACCTTTCCTGGTCCTTCCAGAGGACATCCTGCCGCATGTGAGCCCTGGGGACTTCCTCAGGAGCCATGGCGCTGCCCCAGAGACTCAGAAATGCAGAACGAAGGGTCCGCTGCTCCCTGCAAGCTAGCGCAGCTCCCCGCACCCCCACCCTGAGCATGAGGGTGGATAAAGGAAGCTGAAACTAACCCCGGGGTCTGAGCAGACCCACCCCAAAAGAACAGAGAGGACAGGTGGTCTGGCTTATATGTCCTTAGCGAGGCACACTCTGCCTTACTGCCACACATGGTCACACCTAGAAAGGCAAATGAAGGGAATCTCATGTGTCACGTTTGGTACTTGATTTGTACTGTCTGCCAGGAACACTAGTTGGCTAGATTTTGATGTGGGATGGCCAGTCTGGCTGCTCTAATTAGGACCATCTCAGTTTATGCCTATTATTCAGACATAATTATTAGTCATTCCCCTTTTCATTGTCAAGCGTGCCCTGGTTTGGATAGGGAATAATTTGGTCTCCCTAATTTGAAATCATGTCCAGCTCAATGGAAATAATTCTGTGATCAATTGGCAATGTCTGCGAGGAAAGTAGAAAGATAGCAGGGGAGCCATGGTCACACAGCTGATCTCCTTGTGCTCAGAGTGAGCACCCACTCTGGAAAACATTCACATAGGTATTCTCCCCTGTAGGTAGACATCCTATCAATTGGAAGGGATTAATGTGTTTCTCCTAGGACCCAGGCATACTGGGCTTATTCTCATAAGAGGGTTGTTATAAAAGAACATTTTTATAAATGTTCTGAGTTTTCCCAGCTGTTCTGATTTCCTATCTCATCATGTGACCTCTCCCTCTTGCAGTGGATGGATGGGTGGGTGGATGGATTGATGGATGGATGGATGGGTAGATGGATGAGTGAATGGGTAGATGGGTGGATGGATGGATGAGTGGATGAGTGGATGGATGGATGGATGGATAGGTAGATGGGTGGATAGGTGGATGAATGGGCAGATGGATAGATGAATGAGTGGGTGGATGGGTAGATAGATGAGTGGGTGGATAGATGAGTGGCTGGGTAGGGAGATGTAGGGAAGTGGGTGGTTGGCTAGGTCAATGGATGGGTGGATAGACAAATGGATAGATGATTAAGTAGGATGAATAGGATAATAAGTGGGTGTGGGGGGATGATTATATAGAAAGGGAGTTAGGACAATGATGGGATGGTGGGTGAATGTAAACATGGGTAAGTGGGTGAGTGAATTGTTAGAAGGGACATCACTGAATCAGTTAAGTGAATGAATGAAAAAGCCCAGGATTCATGAGTGGGAGGGAACTCATGTATCTTCTTTCCTAATCTACCGAGACAAACATCCCCAGGGCCTTGCCCTTCTCGGAGGGATCCCTTAGGTGGCTGAAGGATGCAGAGCCTGGATTCTGTTCATCCTTTCTACCACCTCATTCCCCACCCCACTGCTCAGCAGGCCAGGAAGCCCCTGTTATGCTCCTTGTCCCTGGGGACCTAGGATGGCAACATAGATGTCACAGCCAGTGATCTGGGACAGGGGACCACTTGTGTAGGACCCTCTCAAGCACTTCAGAGTGACTGCTCTGCAGAACCTGGAGCCAGAAGCCCCCTTAGGAAACAGATTTCAAACACAAGCTGCTGCCCAGAATTCTGGGATGTGAAATACCAGCCCAGAGAGGGTTTGCCAGAGTCTGACCAATGATGCCCGAGGACAGCTGCTCATCCAGTACTGACCCCCACCCAGCCAGTGGACCATCTGTGTGTCTATTCATCCATGTATCATTCATCCATCCACACATCCATTGACCCTCCTGTCCACCCATCATGCAGCTAGCCAGCCATCCTACCATCTATCCACCCATTCACCCACCTACTCATCCATCCATTATCTACCCATATCCAACCACCCATCTACCCCCCTACTTATTCATCCATCCACCTGTCCATCCATCTGTCCACTCATTCCCCTATCTGTCCACCATCCACCTGCCCATTTGTCCATCTGTCTGTCCATCCATCCATCATCCACCCATCCATCCTCCTCCTATCCGTCTATCCATCTATCTATCCATCCTTCCATCCATTTGATATATATTTCCTATATGCCAGATTCCAGGCACCATGCTAAGTGCTGGGTGCCATAGAAATTCCATTTGGAATGCCCAAATGCCAAGTCCTTAGCTGCTCATAGTCCAAGGTGCCAACTATGCAAAGTAGGAAAGGGTGACCTGGAGACAAGAAGGAGGGCCTGCCTCTGGCTGCTCTGCCCTCCAGCCTGGCAGGGCCAGCAGGAAGGTGGCCCAGCTCACCAGGCCCATCAGGCCACCAACGCGTTCCCAGTCTCTCCAGCCAGTTGGCACCAGGTGTGAAGGCGCGCGCAGCCCAAGCCTCGGGGCGTTTTCCATTGAAAGTGAAAGCACTGGGCCCCAGGCTTCTCAGTCAGTGAAGAACTTGAGACCAGACCTCAGTAGGGGTGTCTTCATGGGATGGGGAGTGCCCAAGTGTTCCTTTGGCATGCACCCTGGCATGAGAGAGAAAACTCTGGACTGAGGAGTCAGGCGCTCACCGTCCTGGGCCAGGCACAGGTGTCTCCAGCTCATTCGCCTATGCCCAGCGCCCAACAGGTTGTGGTGTGGCTGGCAGCGTCCAGGTCCAACCTGCAGAGAGGGGACTGTGCTGAGGCCCAGGCGGGGGGCATTCCTGGGGGGGGTCACGCACAGAAGGTGCTAAAGTGTCACCTTCTTCCTTCTTCCTTCTCGCTCTGCGGGTGTAGACTGCGAGTCCTGGTGGGCTGGGAGGAGACCGGGGTCTGGAGAGGAAGGTCCCTCCATCTGGCAGACGCCGAGAGCCGACGGTGGCCAGCCCAGCCTGGCCTGGTCTGATGTGCTGGGAGAAGCTTGGCAGTGAGTCGCTGCGGCCCCTGCATCCTCCCCCACCTTGCCAAGCATCTGTCCTCCACGCAGAAGCCAGGGCAAGCCCTCTAAGTCGTCCCCCTCACGTGGTCAGCCCTGGCCCTCCCTCCCTGTGGAGGCCCCTGGAGCCCACACAGGCTCACATGGGCCCTGCCCCTCCGGTCCCACTCACTGCTTCTCTTCCCCTCATTTTCTTTGCTCCAACCACCTGGGGCGGCCACTTCCGAACCGCACCGTGCTCTCGCCTGCCTCTGGATTTTTGCACATGCCGAGCCCCACTTCATGGTGTGGTCTTCCTCACCCCACACTTTTCCCTCGTTGACTCTTTCTCAGCAGCCAATTTCATCTCACATGTCACTTCCTCCGAGAAGTCCACCCTGACCACCCAGCTCCCCACTGTGCCTGGCCGGAGCTGTCCATGGTGCTGCCTGCCACCCTTCTTGACCCACTGATTCTGGCGTGTGGGTGGCCCGCACCCTGCAAGCATCTGCCCACTCTCCCACTTCAGTTTTTCAAGGCCCATGCCTCCTGCCCCCGATGCCCTCCAAGTGCCTGGAGGGGTCAAACCCCTCTTGTCCACAGCAGCAGCCAGATCTCTTTCATTCCCTGCCCCTCTCCTTGCTCTGTAATCCTGCTCCCTGCCATCACTTTCAAGTAAATTTCCTGCTCCCCAAGTCTGTGTCTAAGGCCCTGCTTTTGGGGATACCCCTCATAAAACATTCACAAAGCAGCCTTTCTTTTCTGGCCGTGCCCACTTGTCCCTCAGGAGCACAGCCTGGCACCCTGAGGTCATTACGGCGTCCTGGTGGTGTTCTGGTGAAGGTCAGCAGATATTCTTGGAAGCCAAGAGGGAGGGAAAGAGGGAAGAAAGGGGAAGAGATGGGTCTCAAACCCAGGTCTATCTTGTGCATGGAACAGCTGTACCCTCCCAGGTACAGGCAGTGTAGACATCCCCCTCCTTCCTGTCTCGCCCCCACTCACCATAACTCCAGTTCCCACTTTCCCCGTCTCCACTGTCCCCCCACCACACACCGTGAATCATATTCTCTGTAGGTCCTGCCTGGGTATTAAAAAACTCCCAGACAGAAACCTCTCCCCGTCATTTTTTCCCTGTTTTGTCCCCACAAGCAGGTGTGCGACGTAATGCTCCTGGTTTTCGAGATCTGATTAAACTGTCATAGGCGCGGCGCAGTCCCAATAACTCCTCCACCTCGGCGAGGTAGGAATTATTACAGCCCGCGCGCACCCAGAGATGCCATAGCTAAGGGTCTGTCAACGTTTCCATTACTGGGCTCCATCTGGGGGATTTGTTTATTTAAATTGGACAGATCGGGTGCACTGGGGAGCAGCGGGTGGAGCTGGCAGTGTGGGTGGTGGCCAGGGGGAGGGAACATCACCTCACTGCCACTTGTTGATGTCCTGTGTGTGTCAGAGGGAAGACAGTGTGCCCTGGGGACTTGCGGCAGATGGAGCAGGGATCAGAGCGGTGACAGTGAGCTTGGAAGCGGGCAGAGCAGGTGAGGGGAGCTGGGATGCGAGGGAGACTCGGAACGATGGAAGGGGCTAATGCAGTAGAGGCGGATGTCGTATCCAAGCCGGTGATGACTTTGGTGAGGAATCAGCATGAGGGACCAAAAAGAAGCGGGAAAAGGAACCAGAAGACTTGGAAGACCGCCACGTGTACATTGTCCAGAATTCCATGCCGGGTATTTGGGGCACCGTATGCATAAACGTCAGTTGCATCTTGCTATCTGACTTGTTTGTTGACTCCAGTCCAAATTCATACCATGGCCTTTTAGGAACCAGGATCCAGACTCATGTCTGCCATGCCCTAACCACACCATTCTAGCCATACAGCTTTCCAAGTCCTGAAATATGATGAACTTTCAGACCATAGGACCTTGGCATAGACTAAAACCTTGCGTGAAGTTCCATTCCCCAGCTGGCTCCCATATGAATCACCTGCTCTGCAGGCCTGATCACTTGGTCAAGACTCTATCCTCACTCCCCACCCCACCCTGAGTCTCTCTTACAAGCATCCTACCCTTCACCAACATAGCTGTTGTCACCATGGGTAATTATGTACTTGAGCATTTGTTTTTTATTTGTTTATTATTTGGACCCAACCACCATGTTGGTTTTTCTTGCCACCCTCCCCTGCAGAAACCTCAGGTCTCTCACTGTGTACAGACTTCTCTGGCTGTGAGTCACAGACTCGCCCCCCCATACATTCACACTGGCCCTGGGGGGGGGGGAAGTTTGACACCCAGATGTGGACAATCACAATATTGTGCACTGTATTCCCAGCAGGGGGACTGGTCCCAGAAGTGCATGTGAGTCTTGAATAAGGACAATCAGTATCCACAGAGCAGGAATTGCATGCTTTAAAACCGGTCAGCAACTTCTTTGACACTGCTCTCAACCAAAGATGGAGTCTTATCCCCCTCCCCTGATAATGGGCAGGCTCTTGTGACGGGCCTTGGTGACCAGGATGTGGGAAAAGGGACTCTACATGGCCTCTAAGGCTAGGTTACCAAGGGGAATGCAGCAGCCTCCAGCTCTCTCAGGACACTGTCTGTGGAAGACGGCCGCCATCTTATGAGGAAGCACATGCCACACAAGGAGGCCCACGTTGGATGTTACTGCTAACAGCCCAGCTATGGTCCCCATCAACAGCACTGTGAACTGTCAGACACAAGAAGGAAGGAACTTTCAGATGATTATGACCTCACCCTCTGTGTTGCAACTGCTGATGCCAAGTGGAGCAGAGACAAGTTGTCCTGCTGGGTCCTGCCCATGTTGTATGTTTGTGAACAACATGCATGTCATCGTTTGAAGATACTTCATTTGGGAGTAGATGGTTTTGCAGCCAGGCAAGACTAGAAAAGGGCACTAAGCTGGGAGAATGTCACATGGGAACCCTGGACAGTAGGTCTGTCGGCTGCCACTAAGTGAGAAGGACAGGTGGATGGACAGAGGCTGAGCTGAGCCTGGGCCCCTCAGCAATCCCTGCAGCCTTGTGGGGCCACCCCAGGGCCCTTCTCGGTGACTGGCATCAATGTGTCCCCTCTGTATTTGAGCAGACGGGGTGGGTACTAGGTGTGGCACCCACGGCTTTCTGGGTGGATCTACTATTTGCCTATAGGACCTGAGCTCTGTGAGGCCTGTTTTTGTCTGGGCCTTTCTGTGCTATGCCCATGCCCCACCCAGTGTCACATGGAATTATGGGCCGATTCTGGAAGACAATGTTCCTCTCCCCATCCTCAGGACTGGAAGGGAGGCACAAGGGAGGCTCAGAGAGAGGCAGACAGAGAAAACTGGGTGAGATTTGAACCCTGGGCTTACATTGAAGTCCAGCACCCTGAAGCTGAAGACAGGAAGGGCATCCTGGAGGGTCTGCCAGGGACCAAGGACCAGGGGTTGGCAAGAAGTCTGGGTGGACCGAGGCTCTGAGAAGTCTGGAGGCCCAGACCAGGAGGAGGCCAGGAGTCTAAGGCAGCCTCCACCTCCACTGCACGTTCCCAGCAATGGGGACTCTGGGAGGGGCTGAGCCCGCCAGAGGGATGCGCCCCCAAGCCCAAGCGGAGGCTCTGCTCCTCGAAGCCCGCTGGCCATTCGTATGGATGCACCCCACACCCACCACCCCACTGCATGCCGAAGGGGCCTCTGCGCTCCTGAGGCTCCTACCTGGGGCTTTGCTCGGGTGAGGCACCCCCAGGCGGCTCCGAAGTGTCAGGGTGTGTGCTACAGGAGCAGCCAGCACTGGCTAGGAATTGGAGACACTGGCTCCAGCTTCTGCAGGGGCTGGGCAATGGCTCCAAGGGCCCCATGGGACCCAGCATCCACTCATGGACCTTCCCTGGCCTCTCCCCCTCCCTCCCTCCCCTCCTGGGCTCCCTGGGTCCCCACAGACACCTTGTCCCTGGATCTGTGTGTAGGGGCCCTCACGCTCAGGCAGGGCATGCTCTGGGGGCAGGGCTGGCGCGGTCTGGCACTCCAGCCATTTGAGGGCAACTCGCCGTGTTCAGGTAGGCCGTAAAGCTCTTGCTCTTGTTCAGGAAGTGCTTCCCGCCAGGCCCTGTCTCCCTTGCCTTTGGCTTTTGGGGACTCGTAGAATTTCCCTCTTGCCCTTGTGGGGACGGCTCTGCCCTGGGCTGGGAGCACCATGAGGGCGGACCATCCTAGGGCACCACTTGCCACCCCTGGGACTCTGGCTCCTACCACCCAAACTCGGGCCAGGAAAGACTTGTCCACTAAGAGGGGAAGGACTCATCTCCAGAGCTCCCCCCGGATGTGGGACCCTGTACCACTTCATCCCTTGGAGTTTCCCTACATGGGCTTGTGCTGTGAGAACTGGGGCGCTTTGCATGAGCAGGAACTTATCTCTTCCAGTTCTCAAGGCTGGGAGTCCAAGGTCAAGGGGTTGGCATCTGGCGAGGGCCTTCCTGCTGCAGCAATCAAGGGGGCCGTAGAAGGATGAGCGCGCCAGGCGGGGCTGACCTCACCTTTTACAATCACACCCATTCCACAGTGAGGGCGGAGCCTTCCTGGTCTGTTGTTATTAGGGGGTGTGGTCTATTCACTTCTTAAAGGCTCCACCCCTCAATGCTATCAAATAGTAATGAAGTTTCAACCTGAGTTTTGGACAGCACAAATATCTGGACAGCAATGGCCAGGGGGCAGAGATTTGGAAGATCTGAACTCACTTCTCCAAGTCCCTTGCATCTGTCGTCTACACTGTGTAACAAATGACCCCACAGCAAAGCAGCTTGAAAGGACAGCTCTCCAGTTGGGCCGGAGTCCATGTTGTTCCGAGTCCCGGCTTCAGGGTCTCTCACCACCGCCTTCGAGGTCCTTGCTGGGGCTGCAGCTTCATCTTGGACTCGGCCGAGTCAGGATCTGCTTCCAAACACACTTGTGTGGCTGTTGGTGCGGTGCCGGTCCTCGAGGGCTATTGGACGGATGGCCCGTTGCCTTGCTGCCTGTAGGCCAGTAGCCATCCGCAGGTCTTTGCTAAATGAGCATCATCAGTGCAGTTGCTGGCTTCCTTGGGGTGCATGTGGAGAGCACAGGAGCAAGAGGACAAGAAAGAGGGGAGCTGGGGCCAGCTGGGTGTGGGGCACACACTGGAATCCCAGCCCTCAGGAGGCAGAGACAGGCGGAGTGGGAGTTTGAGGCCAGTCCGGGCTACATAGCGAGACCCTGTCTCAAAAAAAACAAGGGCTGGGCTGTAGCTCAGGTGTGGCATGTTCCGCTAGTACACCCAGGGCCCTGGCCTCCACCCCCAGCACTGAAAAGGAGGAGGAGAAGGAGGAGGAAGTGGAGTCTTTTTAACCTTCATCTCAGAATGGATGTCCCCTTGGCCAGCCACAGTGATGCACACCTGTCATCCCAGTGACGCTGGAGGCAAAAGCAGAAGGATCGTGAGTTCGAGGCCAGAGACAGCCTGTGTAACTTTGGGAGACTCTGTCTCAAGATAAAAAGAAAAAGAAAAAAGAAAATAAATGGGCTGGGGTGCAGCCTGGTGGCAGAGCACTTGGGAAGTATGTGCAATGCTCTGGGTTCCACCTCCAAGTACCAAAACGATGATGACGATGACGGCGACGGCGACGACGGCGACGACGACGTGATCGGCTTTTGCGGTATTCTAGTCTTCAGGAGCGAGTCTCAGGTCCCAGCCACAGCAGAAGGGAAAGGACACCTGGCTGAATAGGCCCATCGGGACCCACAGGGCACTCCCTGCCAAGGTGCTCATGGCGGATGGGGACCCAGGCCTGCTGTTCTCCCTCGGCGCCAGGATAGTCTCTGAAGGACAGGGCGCGGGCAGACGCCCCAGGGTCGGAGGGCACCCCGGCAGCAAGCAGCAAGAAAAGCCTCATCCCACTCTCTGTGCCCCCTTGGGCTGCCTGCGAACAGTGAAGAGGGAGGTAGAGAGGAGCAAGTCATGCTGCCACGCGCCCAGGAGACGCAGGGAGCACCCAGCCCTTTGCGGCTGCCTGGGCTGGCAAGAGGCTGTGGCTTTTGGATCCGGAAAGATCCAAATACCAATCAGCTGATCCGAGGAACATTTTCCTCATTTCTTCCAGCATCTGCCAGCTGCTCGCAGCCAAGAATGCTCCAGTTGGAGAGAAGGCTGTGTAGATCCGCCGCCAGCAGCTGGCCGCTCCCTCCACCTCCCCGGCTCGCCATCCCCCAGCCTTTGGGAAGGCTGCTGTGTGCCTGCTCTCAGGTTGGTGAATGGAGCAGGTTGAGCAGAGGTAAGGGAAGCAGGGAGAATGGTGTTCCTGTTAAGCTGGAACAATCCAGGGGCAGAACCACAGTGATTGTTAAAACCAACCTATAGGCTTGCCACACCCTCTAAGTCTTCCTTCTTCTCCTCCCTGGACTTCCGTTTCCATATCTATAAGAAGACATTGACTCACACTGTGCCATCAACCTGGAGACAAACTCCTACTCATCCCTCAATACCTCAACTAACATGCCCTTTCCCCTCTGATCCCAGTTGGATGTAGTAGCTCATGCGTTTGGTGATTCTCCTATAACAATAACAAAAGTCAACATGTCTGGGACGTTTACAATTTGCCAGGCAGTGTCCTGAGTTCATTTCACAAGGGAGATCATTGGATCCTCACATAGATCTCTAGGGCAAGTGCTGCCATCATCTTCATTTGCAGATGAGGAAACCGAGATTCAAAAATACTAAATGACTTTCCCAGGGTCCTCGGGCTCCTACGTGCACAGCTAGAATTTGAACCTTGGTCTGGCTCCAGTTGGGCTGCAGAGAAGCTGCCCTGAGGGACCCCGGCCCTGGGGGAAGGGGCACACTCTGCCGAGCCTTACAGCCTCAAAGCCTGGACTTTCCCTCCCATCCTTGGGGCAACCTTCATTCCCAGGACTTCTGACCCCATCTGTCACACTTGCCCCCTGCAGAGTGAGCAACCCTGGGACCCACTGTGGCTCCAGTTGGGACACAGGGCACTCAGCGTGGGGAGCAGAGGCCCAGGGCAGGGGCCCTTTCTTCCAATTGAGAGGGGAGGTTGAGGCAGGGCAGAAGGTGGGGGAAGAGAACCAGTGAAGGGAACATACCTGGGAACAGAAAGGCTGGGAAGAGAATGCCCCGAGTAAGACAGAGAAGCAAGGAAAGAGTGACCTGTCCAAGAGGGAACAAGCCAGAGAAGAGGGAGATGCAGGCAGGACACAGATGGAGGGGAAGAAATGAGGGGGGGCAGGGTGGAGAGGAGAGAAGAGGAGGGTGGGTGGGAGAGACACCAGAAGCGCACAGTAGGACGCTGGCCTAGGCAGGGCTGCAAACCCACCTTGTCCCCGGTCCATCTCACTCCCCCCACTATCAATTCCTGAACAAACACGCGCTTTGTTGGCCAAACAAACCCTGCCGACTCCAGGCTGGGATCGCTTTCATGTGGCAACTGTTGCCAGGTGGAGAGAAACCGCCACAATCTAAATAATTCCACATTTCCCTCCAGCCCGCCCTCCGCCTCCTGGCCCCGCAGCTGGGGAGAAGCCGCGCGTCCTGGGGTGGAGGAGGGGGGAATGGAGGGCAAACGTCTGCCTCCTCAGGACTGGAAAAATAAAATGGTCCCCTGCCTCTTGCTTATTTCCCTTTTTCCTTTCTTTTTGTTTTTTTTTTCTTTTTCCTTTATGTTTGATCATAACCAAGACTATCATGAGTCCCAGGCAATCTTCCTTCCTTCTTTTCTTTCTTTCTTTCTCTTTCTTTCTTTCTTTCTTTCTTTCTTTCTCTTTCTTCTTTCTTTCTCTTTCTTCTTTCTTTCTCTTTCTCTTTCTTTTCTTTCTTTTTACTTCTTTCCTTCCTTTCTTTTTCTTCCCTTCTTTCTATCTTCTTTCTTTCTTTCACTCTTTTTTCTTTTTGTTCTCTTTTTTGTAAGGAAAAGAAGTCTTTGGAGACAGAGGTGACCTGCAGTGACAAGCGGGAGGTTCCCCTGCCTGTTATCAGCTCTCCAAGGCTGCTCGGGGCTCAGATTTCTCATTTCGATGAAGAGAGCAGAACTGGATGCCATTCTGCTGAGCTTCCATGGGCGGGCGGGAGAGGGGAGGCGGGAGGGGGGCTGCAGCGGCCCTCAGGGGCTCCAGCCCCCCCCCATTCCACCTGGGGCGGCGGGCAGAGGCCAAGGCAGAGAGGAGGAGGCAGCGCAACCCAGCGGGAGGGCTGTGGGGCGCCTCTTCCCTCCGCCTCCCTCACTTCGTGCTGCCATCTGGGGCTCTCAGGGTCCGAGCACAGGGCCCTGGGCTCACTCAGCACACGCGCTGGGGACGCAGGGGGCTCCGTTCCACATCCTCTTTCCATTCTTTCCACATCCCTTTCTGGGGCTGGGAAACTGAGGCTGCAAAGGGCCGGAGAACAGATATTTTCAGCTCTGGCGGCCACAGGCTCTCTGTCGTGGCCCCTGCCCCTGGCCACTGCAGCACAAAAGCGCCTTATTCAGGCGTCAAGAAACTGGGGCCGGCTCCCCGCAGGGCTTTACAAAAGCAGGCTCAGTTTGCCCACCCCTGATCTGAGCTCAGCCTCTGCTCCCAGGTGCTATCGGGGACTTTGAAGCCACGGTGTCCCCTGGAGTCTGGTAGAAATGTGGAGGAGGAGCTGCCTGTGGCCAGCTGCGTCACACTCGTCGCTGCACAGATTCCTCAGCCATGGCTGCACGGCGAGGTCTGGGCAGCGCTGGTCCAGGCAGGTGGTTGGGCCACTCACTGGCTTTGGCACGGGAGGCCCCGGGCCCATGGGGAGATGTGGAAACCTAGGCTCCTAGTGAGAAGGTCAGCTGCTCAAGGTCACGGGCCAAGAGCAGCAGAGGCAGGAATGCATCCAGGTTCAGAGCCCAGGTTCTTGATATCTCGCCTTGCAGGGATTGAAGGTCTGTGGAGAAGGGACATGGGTCTCGAGCGAACCCACGGGTAGGGTAGAGACTCGGCCAGCCTCACGAGGGACCAGGCATCGGCCCCACGGCTGTTCTCAGCCACCATCCCAGGGGGGCATCCTCCATCTCTGTACAGGGACGGTCCCCTGCCTGCCTGGCGTCCCCACCTCCCGCCAGAGGCGCAGCTTCTCCCGCCTGTGGGGTGTGGGAAGGCTCCATGTGCACCAGTTGTAGGCTGGAAGCAGAGGCATAAGAACTCCGGGCCTCCCCCAGGGAGCAGAGGCTTGTGCGGAGGCAGACGGTCATTGGGGTGGCCTGGGGCTGCCCTTGGTGTGGTCATTGTCAAAACATTATTACTATTGCTGCTGATGGTATTTTCCTGACAGGTCAACCATTTCACTTCAAGAAATGGAAACTCCCTCTGTGTTTGTGCCAGTGCTCAACTGCTCTGATTCCCTTATTCTGGAAGGCAAGACCGGATAAGAGAAATATCTTCCTCCTATTTTCTCTGTTAAGATTAAGACTGGCTTAGAGAAACCCAAATACTAGCACCTTCTGTAAGCCACGAGGTTATTGCTCGCTCCCATGACAGAATGCAGAGACAGGTGCCACCACTCTAGATGGGGCTTTTGTTCTCATGGTCCTTAATAGCTGCTTGAGCGTCAGCCATCACATTCACATTCCAGTCCTGAGGAAGGAGGCCAAGAGGGGCAAAGGTGTGTCCACCAACTGGGTTTGAATGAAGTTTCCCTGAAGCCGCTTGCATCTCATTGACCAAAATTCAGTCACCAGGCCATATGTAGGCACAAGGGAGGTGAAGCAGTCTTTCTCTTGGGAGGCCACGTGCCCAGGCAAAAATTAGGAGGGAGAAAACAGGTTTGGGGCAGGCAACTCCTTATTGGGGTGGGCCACGGAGGCAGCCGAGATGATCACTGGAGTATTAGCTCAGGAGAGCCCAGCGCTGTTAAGGAGGAACTCACCACACACCTTCAGGGGCCTGTCACAGCCTGCCAACACACTCCCAGCTCTCCAACCCAGGACATGCTGCAAAGGAGGAGCTACGTGGCCCCCTGGGCCAGCTGGTGGGGCAGGAGCAGGGCCTGGGCTGGGAGGCCAAGTTCAGGCCACTCACCAATATGGCTGCCCTTGAGCTAGTGACCATACTGCTCTTCTGTGGCTAGCTGTCTTCCCAGTTTCAGCGTCTGTTTTTCTCTGTTTCTTGTTGTTGTTGTTGTTAGGTGCCTTAGAGTCAGTGTCTGACTCATAGTGACCCTGCGTACAACAGGTGAAACACTATTGTCAGTGCTTCTCTGCTGTTCATCAGGTTTTCAATGGCTGATTGATTTTTGGGAGTGGGTTGCTGGATCCGTCTCCCAAGCCTACAGCACCTGGTGTTCCCAGACGGTCTCCCATCCAAGTACTAACCAGGCCCGACCCTGCTTAGCTTCCGAGATCTGATGCGATAGGATGCCACAGGGCTAGGGCTGCAAGCTTCTGTTTCTAGAGATAGATGATGATAGATGATAGATAGATGGATAGATAGATAGATGATAGATAGATGATTGATAAATGATAGATAGATAATAGATGATAGATAGATGATAGATGGATGATAGGTGGATACATAGTAGATAGATAGATGGATAGATGATAAGTAGGCAGATGGATAAAGGTTGACCCGACAGGACTGACAGAGGAGGCGAGAGCGCCTCGCTACTGTCCTGTGTGTGCCCCGTGCCTCCTTCCCCTTGTCTCTGTCTCTCCCTCAGAGCTTCGACCACCCCAGGCTCACCCCAGCCCCGCGAGGCACCCCAAGCGCCCTCCTGCCTGTCCTCACTAGATCTCTCCCCACCTGGCTCCAGAGGGAAGAGGGGGCCAGCTCAGGCCTCCAGGCACCACACGGGGTCCCTGCCAGGCGAGGCAGGTCTGCACGTGCCGAGCGCCAGGTGCTGCACTGCGCTTCCTGCGGCTGGGGGGGGGGCCCTGGGGGGTGGGGGGGGGCGTGTGGAGGTGAGTGTAGGAGTTAGGGGAAGGCGGCCTCCAGGACACATGTCACAGGTGGGGGCTGGCTGGCCCTGCCTCTCCAGCGAGGAAGGATGGCTCAGGCCACAGAGCTCCAGCTGGAGCCTCCCCCAGGACATGGAGACCCTGGGCTGCGAGCAGGGGTGGCTCCTGGGTTGCAACTGAGGACCCGCGTCCTCACAGCCAAATCCAGCCTCCTCCTCGGGCACTGCTGGGGCCCCAAATCCACCCAGGCCTGAGGCCGGGCCGAGAGCTACAGGCAGGGGTGGGAGCGGGCAGCTTTTCAGCTTGCGCGCATTCACACGTGTGAAGACGTGGGGCACACGTGTGGAGACCCACACACAGCGGTGTGTGCACACGGACATGGGCACACGCGTGTGTGCTCTGTATCCCAGACATTTCTTCCTGAGACTTGCCGCACACAGGAGTCCCAGTCAAAAGTGGGGAGAAGCACAAAGGCCGGAGCTGGAGCCAATCCCCAAGATCTGAACCCTCCATCCACCTCGACTATTCAGGACCCCCACCCCAGAGGTGTCCTTGGGGCACTTTGGGGACATTCAGCTCAACCTCCAGCTGACAGAACCCCCTCCCAAGTCCAGCCTATGAGCTTGAATGCCCCCAGGCATGGGGAGCTCATTACCTCGCCAGACACTGAACCTGGCACTACGTGGCTCACAACATCAGACAGAGCCTCTCCTGCCAGCCAGGTGCCTTAAAGAAAACCCCTCCTCCATCTTCATGTGCCTCAGTTTACATCACGATGAAGAGGATCACCGTTCCCAGCACCAATCACTGCGAGGCCAAGAGGGACAGCGAGGCTGGTGGCTTGTTGAGTGTAAAGCCTCAGCCAGCTTCAATTCAGCAGGTTGAGAAGAAGCAGGTTGGAGACTCAGTTGGGCCTAGGTTCGAATCTAAGCTTGGCTGCCTATCTATCAGCTGTGAGCAGGGGCGGACCACTGTCCCTGTGAGATGCGGTTTCCCAGTGGGGCACCTCAAGGTTTAAATGCATGAGCCCTAATGCTTCCTGGCAAAAGGTGGAACCCATGGGGGCAATCACTCCCCATTAGAGCCTTCTCTGGGGCCCGCACCCCTCCCTGGACAGGACACGGCATTCTTCCTGGGTCCCCCTGCTGAGCAGGCTGGCAGCCAGCAGGCAGGAGCAGCAGCGTGCAGGGATGCAGCCGGAGCAAAGACAGGCCTGGAACTCAGACAGATTTCTGATGTTGCTATCACTAGTTCACCTGTGCTCTACTCTGGCCTCAGTTTCCCCATCCCTCCAGTGCAGATGAGCACATTCACCCCCACAGGCTGTGAAGAGAGTCATATCCACAAGTAGATTCCTGTCCTCAAAACAACAGTCACAGAACTGCATAGTATTAACCTCAGCTGAACCACTGTGTGAACAGGAAAGTCAAGGCCCAGAGAGGGCAGGTGACTGGAGCAAGGTCACACAGCATACATGACCCAGTCCACATTTTCAATCCTTATTCAGGGAAAGGAAAGACCCTGACCCACTGACATGGAGACCCCCAGCATAGGGAAGACCCCATTTCTGTCCCTCCACAATCTACACCAAGCCCATTGGGCTTTGGATTAAATCTTCCTCCAGCAAATGGTCCTCGACAGAAAACTCCTCCGGAGACCAGGAAAAATATTTCCCCCAAGCCTATTTACTTTTCAAATTTCAGTTGCTATAACAACTCAGCACAACTATTTATGTGAAATCTTTGCCTTCCAAGTCTTGCTGAGCGGCGCGCTCTGGAGAGTTCAACTCAAACCTTCCCATAACAACACATTTTTTCAATCAATTTGGGGCTGGGATATTTTTCTTCTATAAACACACATAAAACATGTCGTGCAAAACTTTTAAGAGCTCACAGGGAAACGCCACATTTTATTGACCTCTTCTCCCCTAATCGCCCCCAATAGGTATTTTCTGAGCCATGACAGTGACGAAAATGACTGGTGGGTTTGTGCTTTTGAACTTTCTCGAATTATTTCCATCCCTCGTCCTCTGGCGCGAGAGCCCGGAGCACCAGCCTAACGCACTGTGTGTCCTTGGGAAAATCAGACCAGATCTCTGGTCCAGAAAGGATGCATTTGGATCCAGTTGGACCCTCCACCCAAAACCGGGAATCAGGGGTGGCCAAGGGTCTCCAAGCCAGGGACCCTGTGCCTGGAGTGTCGTGCAAGGGCCCTGGGTTCACAGCATCCTCATGTTTGGCTCTTGGGATTTGGTCCCTCCTCGGGGTCCCCTTCCAAGCCATTCTTTGTCTGGAATTCCCCCTTTGTTGGCCTGGCAGACTCGCACGGCACGGTCTGCTCTTGGTTTAATGCTCTGCCGCTGTCATCTTGGAATTCTTAATTATTTTTGAACAAGAGGCCCTAAGTGTTCATTTTGCACCCGGCCCTGCAAATTCTGCAGTGATTCTGACTTGTCTCCACTCTAGCATGTGGTGTGTGTCAAATTCTTTAGCCCTGGACAACACTTTGGGGCAGATGGGGTTCTGATATCTGTCTTATAGATAGGTCGGAGGTCATTGTCAAGCCCACATTTGACAGTGGAAACTGTGACTCACAGGGCTCTGCTCCAAGTAGCTTTCCTGTGTTATTTAATCCTCATGAGGTAGGAACTACTATGATTTCCATTTCTAAGAGCACAGAGAGGTTGGGTAACCTGCTGAGGGTCACACAGCAAGCAAGTGGAGGAGGCAGGCTTTCTGGAGAGGCTCAATGGACCTCTCTCCCAGATGCCAGCAGCAGCTTCCTAAACAGGTCCCAGCCTCCTCTGGGCTTACCCCTTCCAGCCCATCCCCTGTTGTCTACTCATGCCCCAGCCCAGTAAATAGAGTAGGCTTTGTAATTACACCACAGCGGTAAAAATAAACTTGCAATCAATTACGAGGTGGGCAAGGGCTCCCTAGAAGTGTCCCTGTGGGCAGCGACAGAGTCTCACCAGTAAAAGAGACCCCCCTTGTCTCTATCCAGGTGGTAAGTGCGGGGTAAGGCCTCCCCAAGATGGCAGAGCTGGGAAGGTCCAGCGAGGACAGGAAAGGATCCACCCCGGAGCCTGTTAGGAGTTGGAGCCAGAAAGCCCCAAGAAGGAGAGTGGAATCAGCCCCCACTCTTACACACAGAAAGGCCGGGGCGCAGAGAGGGCCCAGGGCCCACAAAGCCAGCGCTGGGCAGGCACCGAGCCTGAGCCGGGTCTCTGGACTTCTAACGCTGTGCCCGCTGGGTCCTGAGCCACGTACGGACCCTCCTTCCACCACCACAAAGCCCTCAGGTCTGTCTGAGCCCAGACCACACCTCCCACGTCATCCCCACACGGACCACCAAGCTGCACCCCACCCATGCACCTGGACCCCAGACCTATGCCTTTACCTACCCCGTCCCTCCGCCTAGGAAGCCCCCCTGCCTCCATCTCCCACGGAGACCTGCTGGCCGACTCCTCCCACCAGGAGGGACACGGTGACCGATGCTCTCTCAAGCCCTCAAGGCCCCCCGCACAGGACATCGGCTTGTCTACCCCCCTGAAAGACCAGCAGCCCCCTGAGGGCCACTGTGAGGCTGGGTCGGTCCATCTCCCCAGGGCGTTACACAAAAACACTTGACTGCAGCCGTAGCCCTGTGGCGTTTGATCTCATCAGATCTCAGAAGCTAAGCAGGGTTGGGCCTGGTTAGTACTTGGATGGGAGACTGCCTGGGAACACCAGGTGCTGGAGGCTTGGGAGATAGCAACTGCATGACGCGGGTTTACTCCAGACATACGGGCGGAAGCACAGTGCTAGGGTGTCGATGTGTCCCTCAGGGCACAGGCTGCAGACTGAGGCCCTAGTGCAATGGCGTTAAGAGGCAGGAACTTGCAGAGGTGGTCAGTCATGGCTTAATGTCATTAAGAATGGAGTGCATTCAAGTGAGTTCCTGATAAGACTGTGAGCTGGGCGCTCACGATCTCTCTCTTTCTCCATGTGATGCCTTCCACCATGTTACAATACAGTAACAGGGTGGAAGGACAAACGTAGTCCCTGGACCTTGGACTTCCCAATCCCCGGGACCATGATCCAAATAAACTGCTGGTCATCATCAACAACCCAGTGTGGGGCCTTCTGTGACAGCTGCGGCAGGAAACAGACTATGACCAGGAGAGGAGAAAGGAAGAGAGAGACAAGGAAGGTCGGGGCAGGATTTCTTTCCATAGTGTGTTGAACCAAGGCTACAAAAAGGATCTTTTCATTTAAAAGTACTTGGCTGGGGACATCTCAGTGGGTATTTGTGTTGTTAGATGCCAACGAGTCAGGTCCAACTCATAGCGACCTTATATATAACAGGAGGTACCGCTGCCCGACACTGTGCCATGCCTGGCACTATGTCAGTGCTTCTCTGCTATTCATAGGGTTTCCAATGGCTGATAGTTTTGGGAGTGGACTTCCAGGTCCTTCTCCCTAGCCTGCAGTACCTAGTGTTCCCAGGTGGTCTCCTATCCAAGGACCCAACCCTACTTAGTTTCTGAGATCTGATGGGATCGGATGCCAGGGTGGTGGGGCTGTGGGCCACTGGATGTTTAAGCAACAATAAAGTTAGGTCCACCTGCAGCCATTCCACTGTGGTCTCTGATCTCGTCAGATCTCGGAAGCTAAGCAGGGTCGGGCCTGGTTAGTCCCTGGATGGGAGACCACCTGGGAACACCAGGTGCTGTAGGCTTGGGAGAAGGAACTGGCAACCAATTCCCAAAAAAACAATCAACCATTGAAAACCCTATGGACAGCAGAGAAGCACTGACAATAATGTTTTGCCTGTTGTACGTAGGGTCACTATGAGTCGGACACTGATTCAAAGGCACCTAACAACAACCACCACAAAACTAGGTACATCAGAGCAAGGGAAATCTTCTGGGGAGATCACAGAATGCTAATGGCAGGGGACTGGCAAATTCTAAGCCACCCTGGCCTCCCAGGCACTTGCTCAGGGCTTGTCAAGAAGTCTGTGCTCTTGACCCCAAGGTCTTTCTTTAAGAAGTGTCCTCAAGAAGGCACTTGAAGTTGCTATGGATGCTGCCCAAAGTGGGTCCCCATGCCGAGCTGACAAGAGGCAGCTGGGGCTGGAACCAGCACGATTTCGATCTGTTTCTCCACCGTAACTGCAGAACCAAGGTCCAGTGGAGGGTGTCAGCCAGACTTGGCCGTCTTCGTTATTTATGAGTCACCACTGGGTCAGGTCTCAGGAAGGACAGAGAACAGGAGGGCTATGGAGATATTTTTTGTTTGTTTTTGCGGTACTGGAGGTTGAACCCAGGGCCTTGCACTTGCATGCTTTGTAAGTGCTGGACCACTGAGCTGCACCCCAGCCCTTTTTTTTACTTTTTGAGACAGGCGCTCACTAAATTACAAAGACTGCCTCTGGTCTCGAACTTGCGATCCTCCTGCCTCTGCCTCCCAAATTGCCTGGATTACAGGCGTGCGCCACTGCGCTCAGCTTGGCCATGGAGATGTTAAAGCGCAATCACTTCTCCTCCTCTCCTCCTCTTCTCCCACTCCACCTCCAAAAGGTGCCGTTGATGTCCTATCTAGCTTTATTCTGACAGGCAGGACAGCACTGCAGTTTAAAAAACACAGACTCAGGAGGCAGACTTGGGGGGTTTGAACCGCAGCACTCACAAACTGTGTGACCTTGGGTGAATCTCTTAGCTTCTCTGTGCCTCAAGGTCACTGGGGGAGATTGTTGAGTTGATATGCCTGGAATCCTGGATTAGGGGACACCCATGGTCTTTTCTCCCCTCCTCTGCTCAGAGCATCTTGATTGGCACCGCCCTCCCTGACTCTCCACTGGATTAGATGGCACTGACCCCACCCAGCACAAGGTTGTGGGCACGCCCCCTCCCCCAGCTAGCCAGTCAGCTGAGTCCATTCTTCCGGCTACAAAATGATTGGTCAGAATCAAGGCTTTGACTGAGCCGCACCAATCAGAGATTCAGGAGGTCATGTCACCAAGTGTCAGCTACTGTTACCTTTATATGATTGACTCCCCCAGCCCACTCAGAGGCTTGGTAGGAGGAGGGGAAATGAGGGCAGAAGAGAGGTTTGGGGTCAGCAGGCTGGGTCAGATGCCCTCTCTCCCTCCCCAAGTGTCCCCACCTGCTCCTGCTCTGAGATGTAAAAGATGGGACTCCGGCCAGGCCCAGAGCCAGAGAGACCAGGTTCAAATCCCAAGGCGAATTCTCCCTTCCTAGCAGGGACCCTGGGCTGGAGTTTAGCTCAGTGGGTAGAGCGCTGCTCTGCGTGCTCCGAGGCCCTGGGTTCCATCCCCAGCACCACAAACTTGGGAGAAGGACCTGTCAGCCCACTCCCAAAACAATCAGCCATTGAAAACCCTATGAACTGCCCAGAAGCAATGACCATAGTGCCGGGCATGGCACAGTGTCCGGGAGTGTTTCCTTCTGTTGTACATCAGGTCACTATCAGCTGGACCCGACTTGATGGCACCTAACAAGATCAGGGACCTGGCGCCTGCCTCCAGACCGTGGGTTTGTCTACCTGGCACACAAGGCTGTTCTAACAACACCACTGTCCAAGGTACGAGGGAGGATCTGAGAATTTAACCAAGTTGGGCGCGCCCCGGCCTGGGAAGAGGTTGTGAACAGCGATCACTAATGTGCCTGTCACTGCCTTCTGCAACTGACTGTCCAAAATCCATCTCCCGCCAGATGGGGCTCCTGCGGGCACCGCTGCAGCCTCCCCTAGCCAGGCAAGGTCCGACATGGAGTAGGAGTGGATGAGTGAGTGAATGAAAGGAAGGAGGGACAAAAGGAAAACCACAAGTTCCCATCGCACTAGAAAGGGTAGCCTCTCTCTGTGCAGATCAAAGAGCAGCAGAGTGACACGCAGAAGGCCAGACTCACATGCCTTGCACCTCACAGAGATGGAGCCCAGAGAGGGCTTGTGAGTGCCCCAGGGTCACACAGCAGGGGGCATGGAACAGGCCCAGCAGAGGTCGCCTCCCCCAAGCCTCTCCCTCCTGCCTGTCTCTAGCTCCCGCTTGCTCGCCTCGCTCAGGGCACCTGGGCCTCCTCTGAATGCCCAGCCCCTCCCCCTCAGCTGCTTCCTATCTGACCCCCAAGCCAGGTGCTCCCCTCAGTGTCTCCCTGCCACACCACTGGGGCCCCCAGGCGGGAAGGAGCGAGGTGGCTCAGGGCCAGGTGGAATGAGCTCTGGGGAAGGGAGGCTGGGGTGTGGGCGGGGCCATTCTTTGTAAGTGAGTCAGGGAAACAAGCCGCTGTCTGCAGAGCACCAAGAATCTCTTGGCCCGAACCCAGGCCCCCGGACTGAGGAGAGCCTGAGCGTCCTGTAGCTGCCCTTGCAGGGCTGGAGCCCGGGAGCAGGCTCTGATTCAACCACCTGCCGTCTGCCTCCCATCATGGCATCACTCTGGCCTCGGAGTCTTCTTCACTTCTCTCTGCCTGCCTGGCTAGGGGGCCTCTGTCTGATTTGGGGGTCGGGACGGAGCCCCTGATCACTAGCTCTCCCCAGACTGTGGTTTATATGCACTGTTCTGATTTTTTTTTCAGTACCCGGAGGTTGAATCCAGGGCCTTGCCCATGCTAAGCCCGTGCTCTCCCGCTGAGCTGCACCCTCGCCCCGCTCCATATTTTTTGTTTTGAGACAGGGTCTTGCTACACTGCACAGGCTGCTCTGGCCTCCAACTGACCACCCTCCTGCCTCAGCCTCCTGAGTTGCGGGATGACTGGTGTGCACCACTGGGCCCGGCCTGATCTGGGACCTGTACTGTTTCCTCCTGCTCCGGATGGCAGAGGGTGACCGGGGTTCACCGGGAAGCCTCCTGTTTCAAAGGGGCCCTCGTTTTCTGATTACTGGCGATGGGCTGGAGCCTCGGGGCATCATGCCACGCCGGGGAGGTGTTCCCTCCGCCTCCCCCAGCCCCAGAGGAAGGGGCCTCCAGGCTGCTCATGGGATAAGAAGGCATGAGGTCGTCCCGCATAGGGACAGCGAGGGCCCAGGGCAGTGGGGGGCACCCATCCCGCTCCTTCACTCACAGGAGAAGTAATAACCTACTGGCCTCTTCCCTGGGGTCCTTCACATTCCCTGCAGACACCCATGCCACCCCCTTCACAGATGGATTAGGAGAGGCCTGGACGGCAGAATGCCTCGCGGTGAAAGGCAGGAGGTCCCCGATCCGTGACTTTGGCCTCTACATCCAAGTGAGGCGGCGGCAGGCCCAGCGCAGGCCCTGGGTTCAAATGCTGGGCTGCCTCCTCTCGGCCTCATGAGGCTTCGCCCCCCTCCCCCCGGCCTGTCTGTCCACCTACTGAGCGGGGCAGGGACGGGTGCCCCTCACCAAGCATGGATGGGGCTGGCACCCCGCGGGAGTCTGATAATCATTTCCTGCCGGGCCACTTCTTGTCCTCATCCTGCCTTGGAGTCACTGTGACTCTGGGTTGTCACCTTTCAACCCAGCTAGCACAGAGCCTCTAAGAGTGGGCGGCGTTCTTCGGGGACAGGGAAAGCGTAGCCTGGGAGCAAGGCAGGGTGAGCTGCCACCTGGTAAACGGTAACTCAGGGTGGGGCGGGTCTTAGCTGGGGGCACCCTCAGCTCTCACACCTCCAGAGTCCCCCACAGGGTCAAAAACATTCTAAAATAATTCCATTGGCTCTGGACTTTGCGCTGGCTTTTTCCTTGCCGGTCTCTAAACGATACAGCGGAACAACTGTGCAGGTAGCCGTCACATCTTACTCGGTATTGGAGCGAGCTAGGGAAGATGACACCTGCAGTTGTCCCACTGTGACATCTGATCCCATCAGATCTCAGAAGTAAAGCAGGGTCGGGCCTGGTTAGTACCTGGAGGGGAGACTGCCTGGGAACACCAGGTGCTGTGGGCTTGGGAGAAGGACCCGGCAACCCACTCCCAAAAATCAATCCGACATTGAAAACCCTGTGAATAGCAGAGAAGCCCTGACAATAGTGTCTCATCTGTCATATGTAGGGTTGCTGAGTCAGACACAGACTCGACAGCACCTAACAACGACAACAACAACAGGGAAGATTAAAGTATACAAGCGTCTGTGTGTCGGTTACAGGTGGACACAGTGGTCCCTCCACACTCCTTGGAACTGCTCGTGCTGGAACATTTTGGTCCCCTACAAATATTTTCGAGAGAATCCTGGTTCGGTGCACGATCACTGGCTGTGCAATCGAGCCCCTGCTGACTCCTGTGAGACGCCGAGCCTTGCTGTGACGCCGTGGGTCAAGCAAGGGGAAAGCGTCACTCCGTGTGTTGGTTTCAAGCAGGAAAGCCTGTCCGGAGCTGCGCTCACGATCTCATGGGGTTTTTACGTGTGTGTACATACATGTGCCATGGGGTCGTCAGGGCACCCAAGAAACTCCCTAGTGCTATAAGTGAAGAGAAGAGATGGGCTGGCACACGCCTGTCATCCCGGCGACTTGGGAGGCAGAGGCAAGAGGATCGCAGGTTCGAGGCCAGAGGCAGCCCTGTGCAACTTAGCAAGACCCTGTCTCAAAATAAAAAATAAACAAGGGGCTGAAGGTGCAGCTCAGTGGCAGAGTGCCTGCAAAATATTTGGGGGCCCTGGTTTCAGCTCTCTGGGATCCCAAAAAAAGGGGTGGTGGGAGGAGAGAGGAAAACAGCAGGTCCCAGAAAGAATAAATACATTCATGTTCTTTCTTATGGGAAAGTAGCGCTCAGCCCTGGACCTGATGGACACTCAGCCAGCCTTCCACGATGGATTGTGGCCAAGTGCCGGGGTGCGCTGTATATAAAGGACTGGAGCATCGCGGATCGGGGTGTCTGCAGGGGTCCTGAATTCAACTCCCAGTGGACAGCGTGGGACAATGGTCACTGAGATGGGGGAGGTCAGCCTGGGCAGCTGCTATGCTGGGGGGGTCAGGAAGAGTGCAGAAGGTGGGGTGAGAAAGCAGTGGGATCTGGGGCCAGCAGTGGGGGGCCTGGCAAGGAAGCAGCATGAGGGTTTGGATCTGGGGTGGCAGCACCGGGTTTGTGAAATCTACTGCCCCGTGGATGCAGGTCATGGGTGGGGCCCATGAGGGCCTCTCTGGAGGCCACCTCTTGAAGCAGTGATGAGCACAGATGGCAGCTGGCCTGGGGCAGGGAGTGAAGCAGAGGAGCCCAGCATGTGCCCCCCACAGGCCTCAGTGAGGCAGCCAGAGGGGTCCGGTTTGGTCTGCATTTCAGAATGGGGGTTGAGCCCAGCCCAGGACCCCCGGGGAGCCTCCTGGTGGTCACACCTCCCTTCACCATCCCCACAGACAAAGCCTCCTCCCCTACCCCCGTGGTCACCATTGTTGCCCGCCCCTAAAGGCTGTGACTCTGGCCCCTGGCCTGGTCACCCTGGTTGGCTCTGGCATCCCAGACCCATGTGGGCTCCAGAGTTAGGGCAAGTTGGGACCCAGCCCCTGCCAAGAAAAACTCAGAGGCCAGGTGCTGGCTCCCCGCCTGGTAAGAAGGGATAAATATGCAGGGCTTAGTGGTACACGCCAGTCATCCCAGTGACTCAGGAGGTGGAGGCATGAGGATCGTGAGTTTGAGGACAGAGGCAGCCTGTGTAGCTTGTTATTGTTGGATGCCATAGAGCTGAGTCTGACTCACAACGACCCTATGTACAGCTGATGAAAACACTCCCCGATTCTGTGCCAGGCACACAATCTTATTTATATTTAAGCCTATTGTTGCAGACACTGTGTCAATCCATCTGGTGGAGGGTTTACCGTTTTTTCACTGACCTGCCATTCTCCCAAACATGATGTCTTCCTCCAGGGATTGGTCCCTCCTGACTACACGTCCGAAACACGTAAGACTGCAAGACGCAGTCAAGCCATCCTTGTTTCCAAGGAGCACTCTGATTGCACTTCTGCTAGGACAGATCTGTTGGTTCTTTTGGCAGTCTATGGTATATTCAGTAGACATCTCCAGCACCATAATTCAAAAGCATCAACTCTTCTCCTGTGTCCCTTGTTCAAGGTCCAGCTTTCACAACCATATGATGCGACTGAAAACACCATGGCACGAGTCAGGTGCACCTTTGTCTTCAATGTGATGTCCTTACTTTTCAATACTTTAAGAAGATCTTTTGCCACAGCTTTTCCCAAAGCCATGTGTCTTTTGATTTCTTGACTACTACTTCTGTGGGTGTTGACTGTAGAACCAAGTAAAGAAAATCATGGACAATCTCAATCTTTTCTCCATTTATTATGAAGTTGCATACTGACTCAGTTGTAAGGATTTTTGTTTTGTTGATGTTCAGTCTCAATCCATACTGAAGGTTATGATCTTTGATCTTCATCAGTAAGTGTTTTAAATCCTCTTCACTTAGAGCAAGCGGAGTGTGTCATCTGCATAACTGTGTAGCTTAGCAAGACCTTTACTCAAGATAAAAAATAGAAAGGGGCTGTGAATGCAGTTTAGTGGTACAGCACTTGTCTGGAATGTGCAATGGCCCTGGGTTCAACCTCCAAGTACCTCAAAAAAGAAAAAGAAGCTTAAGAATGCAGGAAAATACTCTTTGGGAGACACACCTGCCTAGCTCCAGGATCTGGGGGGGGGAGGGAGTGGACACCAAGACCCCCCTTTGCCTCAGGGCTGACTCTCAGAGCCATCTGCCCTCCTTGTCGACCGCTCTCTCACCAGCGAGCAAGGCTGAGTTTGGAATTCTCCGCCTTGTTGAAAGTGTCCCAACCGGATAAACTGGGGGCAGAGTGAGGGGGGAGGGGGACCCCTAAGGCAGAACACAGCTCCATCCTAGAGTACACACTGCAGAGGCTGCTTCTGAATCCTGTCAACAGAGCCGGATGAGGCGGCCCACGCCTGCAATCCCAGCGACTCAGGAGGCCAAGGCATGAGGACTGGCAAGTTTAAGGGCAGAGGCAGCCTGTGTAACTTAGCGCGACCCTGTCTCAAGATAGAAAAATATAAAAGGGGCTGGAGGAGCAGCATAGGGATAGAGCACTTGTATAGCACATGGGGGGCCCTGGGTTCAATCCCCGGTACTGAGAAATCATGTCAACAGGCCAGTGGTGCTCACTAGCACTTTCCTTTTCACTTTTCCTTTTGTGAATTGGGTGGTGTGGGTTTGGGGGGGCTGCAGCTTTAGCAAAGGGTCTGGAAGAGAAGGCCGCGTGCAGGGGGGATTCAGGACTCCTCCATGTGGGACTGTCCTGGGGGGATGGGTTCCCATCGGTGGGATCCTCCCGCCTCCACTGCTGCTGCTCCAAGGCCAGCTGTCTTGCCGACTTGTGACATCCTCAGGACCTGAGCCAGCCTCTGACGTGACCATTTGAGGCACCAGCCCTGGGCCACCTGCACACCCAGGAGGGCAGCGAGGCGAGCGGGGGTCCTGGCATGGTCAGCCCAGCACAAGGCGTGATGGAGGAGGAGGAGAAGGAAGAGAAGAGCTGTGGAGGGTAAACTGAGGCCTAAGGAGGGAAGGTGATGGCCAGGACTTGGGTTACCTGACTCCCAGAGTTTGGGTGGAATAATGGGTAATAGGATTGATGTTGCCAAAATAAAGGCAGCACCTCTCTCTCTCCTGCTGTCTCCATCTCTCTCTCTCTCTCTCTCTCCCCCTCCCTGTCTCTCTCCTCTACCTCTCTCTCTCTTTCTCGCTCCCTCTTGCTCCCTCTCTCTCTCTCCCCCCCTCAACCTACTGCATTGTCAGGCACCTGCCATCCATCACCTCTTCCAAACCTCACAGCCCTTCCAAAGCAGCCATGTGGGGCCTCACTTTGCAGGGGAGGAGCTGAAGCTGGGAGTGCTTAAGGGGTTTGCCCAGGAGCCCCCACCAGGCAGGTGGCAGAGCCCCTTCAGAAAGTCCCCTCCCTCCCTCCCTCCCTCCCTCCCTGCAGGAAGCACCACCCTCCCCTCCCCAGCAGGGGTGACCCCCACACAAGTGAAATGACCCCCACCCCTCCGCTTTCCTCCCTCCCTGGCCCACTCTCGAATCCTTTCTTCTGCTTCTCCTCCCCTGCCTACCCTTGCCTGGTACTTTTCCTCAAGTTTTATTTTTAAGTAAGAGCTTTTCAAACACTATTTCTTAACATCAACTTGATTGAGATATAATTCGCCTATCCTTGGATTCACCCACTTACAACACACAATTCCATAGTTTTTAGTATAGGCTCAGGGTTGTATGACCACCATCAGAGTCAATTTTAGAAAATCCTCATCACTCTAAAAAGAAATGCAGAACCTCTTAGCCATCCCTGCCCCCAGTCCCTGAAAATCACTATCTATCATATCCTTGTGGGTTTACCCTTCCTGGAAACTTCCTGGGAGTGGACTCACACCAGCCCGACCTCTCATCCCTAGCTTGTTTCACTGAGCATCATGTTTTCAAGGTTATCCCTCTGAATGAACCGTTCTTTATTAAGACTGCATACTATTCCACTGCGTGGCTAGACCAGCGCCCACTGATGGATGTGTGGGGTGTTTCCACCTTTGGGCTACTGTGAGCATTCACTGGCATGGTTCTGTGTGGACACATGTTTCCCTTTCTCTCAGTAAATACCTAGGGGTGCAGGGGGTGCCTCAAAATTTCATCATCTGAGGAATTGCCCTACTGTGCTCCAAAGCGCCTGTGCCTCCTTTTATTCCCTCACTTCCTAGTTTCCCAAAGATGGAATCTCTGAGTCCGAGGCTTACTCATATCCTGAATCCTGATCAGCCTCTGGAGTAGGGGAACAGCATGATCACCCCATCTTCCAGGCAAGGCAACTGAGCCTCAGCGATGCAAAGCGGCTGGCCCAGGTGTTCCAGGATTCCAGTCAGCTCCTGGCTCTGAGCCATGCCACCCGGGACCAGCCAGGGGCCCCGTGGGGCTGAAGTTTCTGAGGCCGAGACTGAAGCTCTCCAGCCTGAGGCGGATCCGTCACCCAGGGGACCATCCTGGGTCTGGCAGGCGATCTGGAAGCAGCCTTTGCCCTGGGGCTCTGTCCCAGTGAGGAAGCCCTCGGGGCTGTAACTGGAGAGGCCAATCTTGGGGTCTTGGGGCTCCAGGGGCAGGAGGAGAAGCACAAAGCACCCTTTGTGTTGCCCATTGTTTGGACGGGCAGCTGGCCTTGCTGTGCCTGCCAGAGCAGCGCGGGCACAGGGGTCTGCAGAGCAGCTGGGCTGTCTCAGGTTCTCCGAGGCACCCAGAGATGGGCTGGGGATCGGGGAAGCACGGGAGGCTTGGGGGCACTGGGTGTAGGGAAAACCAGCCCCCCGGGTTTTTAAACAAGGGTTTTGTCCCTGATTGCAAACCCGCCAAGCACAGGCTTAACAAGCACAAAACGGCCTCAAGGCGGGGCTCCCCATCCTCACACCCAGAGCCTGCCAGCCACCTCCACGCCCCTGGTGACTCTTTCCAGAACATTCTCTAGGCTTCTGCACAGAAACGCGCCTGTGTGCGTGTGTGTTCCCTTTTCACAGACGCACGGTGGCCTCATAGCGTCACACCCTGTCCTCTGTACCGTGCGTGGGGAGGTCACTCCAGACCAGTGCGGCGACCACAGAGCTGTGGGCCAAGTCTGCGGGCGATGCTGGCTCCAGGCTCCCGCGGCTCCAGATGATGCTGAAGGCAGAGCCTTGCACACAGGTCTTTGCATGGGTGTGAGCAAGGGTGCCCGTCAGGGGTCTGCTTAGGGCACCGGTGACACCATCTGGTTTCCGCATGTGACAAAGGGCCGCAGATCATGTCCTGCGCGGTTGCCCCGAGGACCCTCTCCTTGGCGTGACTGGGGGCCACCCATGTGCCCGGAATGCCACCACCAGGCAAGGTTGGCAGCCTTTCCTTCACTTTTCACTCCAGTGAAACGAAGGCGCAAAAAATGCACCTGTCATCCGAATCCTGTTCAACAGATAGTCCCAAAACCCACCCCGCTGTCACTCAGTCTCCAGATAAGCTGGGACGTTCCTCAGCCCCAAGCCCCTTATCTTTCCCTTCCCCAGGTCACCCCCATCCTTTGTCAGCCTTTATTATTCCTTGCTTCCAAACTGCCCCATCTGGCTTGACCACAGCGGTGCCAAGAGAATGCCAGAAAACTTGAAAACCAAACCTTTTAATTTATTTAAAGGGTAAATAAACCAAGAAGAGGAAAGAGCCTCACACCATGTCTCCTAGGCCAGATCCAATCTGCAGCCCTTTTCCATAGGGTCCACCTGCTAAAAAAAATTACAACTGTGTTTTAAATGGCTGAAAAAAATTAAAAGGATAACTCAGCTGGGATGGTGACACACGCCTGTAATCCCAAGCGACTCGGGAGGCTGAGGCAGGAGGACTGTATATTCGAGGCCAGAGGCTGTCTTCATAACTGAGGGAGACTCTGTCTCAAGCTAAAAAATAAGAAATGGACTGAGGATGTGGCTCCATGGTAGAGCATAGGGGAGGCAGGCCTAAGACTTTGGGTTCAACCCCCGATACAGAGACAAGAAGAGAGAGGAGGAGGAGGAGCAGGAGGAAAAGTAAGAGGAGCAGAAGGAGGAGGAGGAGAAGCAAGAGGAGGAGCGGGGGAAGAGGAGGAGAAGGAGGAAGGGGGGGGAGGAGTAAGAAGTTGGAACTCAGTTCTCTTCCGTTTGTGACCAGCCATGGTTCCATCCTTCTCACAAGAGCAAAGCTGAGTGGTTATGGCTGGGACCCAGTGGCCTCCAACACCAACAGCCTCTGCCACCTGGCCATTGGCAACACCTTTGCAACCCAGGACTGAAGCCCTGTGGCTCGTGGGGAAGAGGGACCTCGAGGCTGCCCGCTCAGGGGTGGAGCTCCCAGAGGACCCACGCCATCGGCCTCCAGAATCATGGAGCAGGAGCCGGCTTGAGAGGTACTACCAGCGGGGCTCGGGCCAGGCCGCCAGGTAGAGCGGGGAGAGAAGACCTAACTGGGCCGGGCCCGGCCTGCAGCTGGGAGTGGTGATGGCCTTTTGGGAGGAGGAAGAGGATGCGGGGAGCAGGGAAGCCCGTATCGGCCTCCCCCGCCCGGTGGTGTCCTCTGTGCATGGAGCAAAGGTCCAGGATGCGTGGACCAAGGCAAGGTGCGCAGTGAGGGGCGACGATGCTGCCCGCGGCGGGAGGGATGGCCGAGGCGAGGCGAGACCTGCGTGGCCAGCAGAGCGTGTATGGCAGCCGAGAGGAAGAGCCCGGGAAGCCCGGCCACCGCCTCGCCCAGCGGTGCGGCGGGCTGCGTGGAGAGCCATCTGTGGCAGTTCCACGGCCATGAGGCTCCCAGAGCCTCCATCTCGGCTTCTCTTGGCTTCACGAGGAGAAAGCTCACACAGGGTCCAGATCCAAGATGCAGGGGACCCTGGTTGCCCCACGCAGGAACCCTGAGAGAGTCTCTGACCTCCATGGCCTCAGTTTCCCCTTCTGTGAAGCGGGACGGGCACCTGGAACGTGTAGAACCACTCCCAGGACAGAAGGAGCCTGGAGTGTGGCGCGTGATTGCACAAGAGGGCAAATGCCAGCTGCCCGAAAAGTCTCTGCAGAGTGACAGTGGGGGGCGGGCGTCTAACACTTTGCCCAGTGGGAGGCTTGTCCCCACGGAGGCAACTGCAGGACTTGGGGAGACGGCCCAGGGGAGGGGGAGGAGTCCTGGCCCAGCTCTGGGCGATGCAGCCCCAAGCGCCCACTGTGGCTCAGGAAGTTGCTCAAACACAATCAATTAGGCGTCGCATTAGCATATATTTCATTGTGATCCAGCCGCGCAGAGGACATTCTAGAGACTGTTTATGGCTGCTCTGAGCTAATATTTGTTAAAGTGATTAATATGTTTTTCAAATATCAGTGACAGGCGGTGGCAGACATTATTTATCTCCACTCGCCAGAGCCTGAAAGGGTGAGGGGCGGGAGTCACTTGGACTGGGGTGTCAGGTCGGGGCCTCGGGGCTCTGGGGATTCTTCCCTGCTCAGGTCTTGGGTGCCCCATCTTCTGCTGTCTCCTCCACCCTCACCTGAGCCTCTACTGATCACCCCAGCAATATTCAAAGGCGTCTCCCACCACAGCAAGCAAGGGCCCCCCAGCACTGTTGTCCATCCAGCTGTTCTGCCCCCGTCATCTTTCCTGTGCAGGCAAACTCCTGGCAAGAGCCCCTCCCCACCGCCTCTGCTCACCTTCCAGTCCCTGTTTGTTAAAAATCATTTTGAAACCCTGAAAGCCTATGGAACCTTCTAGAACAGCGCCATTCGAAAGAACTTGCGGCAATCATGGAAATATTCTAGATCTATCTGCGGTGTTCAACCCAGGAGCTGCCTGCCACACGTGGCCACTGAGGACTTGAAATACAACGAGTCCATAAAAAAAAGAAAGAAAGAAATTCTGTCATTTGCAGAAATGCAGGTGGAACCAGAGGACATTATGTTAAGAGAAATAAGTCAGAGGCAGAAAGACACATACCGCGTGTTCTCGAGTGTGAGCACAGAAAAGTGGATGTCAAAGAAGAGTAGAGTAGAGGTTGCCGAGCCTGGGAGGGTGCAGAGGACAGAAAGAGGGAAAGGAAATAAAGGGTGGGTATAGTGCACAGTCGCCTGCAGCCAGGGACTGTGGCATCCAATCTCATCAGATCCTGGAAGCTAAGCAGGGTCAGACCTGGTTAGTACATGGATGGGAGACTGCCTGGGAACACCAGGTGCTGTAGGCTTGGGAGGAGAACCCAGCAACCCACTCCCAAAAACAATCAGCCATTGAAAACCCTATGAATAGCAGAGAAGCACTGACAATAGTGTTTCGTCTGTTGTGGGTAGGGTTGCTATGAGTCGGACACCAACTGGACGGCACCTAACAACAACAACAATAGCGTGCAGTGGTATAGGAGGGGTGACTTCTAGTGCAGGGTGGAGTTGTAACTGTGCTATTTCATCATTAGCATCGCTCTTAGACTCTTACTTACCTGATTCGTGAATTTAACTTTATTATAATCAAGTATATGCAGAGCTCAGGAAAACCTGGGGTTTTAGGCATCTGCTAGAAATCTTGCAATGCCCCCCACCCCAAGTGCAAAGAGGGACTGCTGCATTCCACTGGAAGAGCACACTTCAGTTATTTCTCACCCTCCTGATGAGGACCTGCATTTTCCAAAACCGCTGCGGTGGACATCTCTGAACAGGTCCCCAGGGGCAACAGGCTGGCATTTCTAAAGGAAGAAAGAGTTGAGGGCTGGAAGTTAGTTTAGCTGGTAGAGCACTGCTCTGTGCTCTCTGAGGTCCTGGGTTCAATTCCCAGCACTGCAAAAATGGGAGAAGGATGGGGCAATCCACTCCCAAGGCAATCCAGAAACAATCAGTCATCGAAAACCCTATGAGGGTTGCTATGAGTCAGACCTAACTTGACAGCACCTAACAACAACAAGAGCTGGGTCCGGTTGCATAGCTTTAATTTACTAGATACTCCTGAATAGCTCTTCAACAGAATTATACACATTCTCATCAACAGCAGAAAAGAGGCTCCTCATAGGTTCATTGAAACATGATATTCCCAAATTCTAAATTTTCTATCAAGAATACTGATGGTATCTTCTTATTGTTTCAACTTGTATATAGCCTTTACAAGTGGAGCTAAACATTGCCTGTGATTATTGGCCATTGAGTTTTCTCTTTTTGAGAATTGTCTGATTGTGTTCATTGCCTTTTTGGCTAGAAGGTGGTTAGTCTCTTTACACATTATAGATCTAATCTGTTCTCTATTATATGTGTTTTGTTGTTGTTGTTAGGTACCATCAAGTCGGTATCTGACTTATAGCAACCCTCATAGGGCTTTTAATGGCTATTTCAGGATTGCCTTGGGAGTGGATTGCCAGGCCCTTCTCCCATTTTTGCAGTGCTGGGAATTGAACTCGGGACCTCAGAGACTGCAGTGCAGCACTCTACCAACTGAGCTAAATCCCAGCCCCATTATATGTATTTAGCTATCACCTATTGATTTGCAAAATCTCTTTACATATCATAGATCTAGTCTGCTCTCTGTTATACATCTTTAGTTATCTCCTAGATTTGTGTTTTCTTTTAATTTTATGATGAGTTGAAAAGAAGTTTTTAATTTTATGGTAGTCAAATTTATAAATCTTTTTCTTTAGGACTTACTCTTTTTATGCTATGATTAAGAAATCTCACACCAGGCACAGTGGTGCACAGCTGTAATCCCTGTAACTTGGGAGGCAGAGGCAGGAGGATTGCAAGTTCGAGATCAGAGGCAGTCTGCATAATTTAGCAAGATCCTGTCTCAAAGAGTGAAAAAAAAAAAAAGGGCTGAGAGTGCAGCTCAGTGGTCCAGCACTTGCAAAGCATGCAAGCCTGAGGCCCTGGGTTTAACCCCCAGTACTGTAAATAAATAAATAAATAAATAAATAAATAAATAAATAAAAATAAAAAAACTTCCCTTGGCTCAGAGTTATAACAACATCCTACACTTCTATATAGAATAATCGTTTTTAGGTCTTCAGAGCACCTTGAATTTATTTGTTTGAACATGTGTGTGTTGCACGAAATTTGGGATCCAATGTAATATTGTTCATATTAGTTGTATATGCTGCCTAACAAATTGTCATGAATATAGTTGCTTGAAAGGATACCTATGTATTCACTCACAGTTTCCGCAGGTCAAGAATCTGGGCTCCACTTTGCCAGAGCCTCCGCTCTGGGGTCTCAGTGCTACAGTCGAGGGGCTGGCCAGGGCTGGGTTCGCAGCGCAGCGGAGGCGTGACTGGGCAGGGATCTGCTTTCCTGCTCCTCAGAGACGCAGCACAATTCATTTCCTTGAAGCAGCAGGGTTCAGGGAAGCTTCCAGCTTCCTCCCTCAAAGCCAGCAACAGGAAGGTGGATTGTGATGGGGAAGAGGGGGAGGGGATGGGGAGTGGGGGGAGAGAAAGGAAAGGAGGGGAGAGAGGGGGGAAATGGAGAGAGAAAGAGACAGAAGGGGAGAGGGAGAGGAGAGACAGGGAGAGAGAGAGGGAGAGAAAGGGGGTGAGAGAGGGAGAAGGGGAGAGAGAGAGAGGGAGAAAGGAAAAAAGAGAGAGAGAGGGAAAGAGGAGGGAGAGAGAAAGGAAAAGAGGGGAGGGGGAGATGGGGAGAGGGAGAGAGAAAGAGACAAAGGGAGAGAGGGAGAGAAGGAGAGACAGGGAGAGAGAGGGGGAGAGAAGGGGGTGAGAAAGGAAGAGAGGAAACAAGAGAGAGGGAGAGAGAGGAAGAGAGAAGGAGGGAGAGAGAAAAAGAGAGGGAGAAAGAAGAGAGAGAGGGGAGAGAGAGGAGGAGGAGAGAAAGGGAGAGAGAGGAGAGAAAGGGGGATGAGAGAGGAGAGAGAGCGAGAGAGCGGATGTATCCTAAGCACAGGAGGACACCCTATGCCTTCAGCAGATTCTCCTGAATGGAAGCGAGTCCTGGGGCTGCCCACTCAAGGCAAGAGGGCCACATGAGGCCGGGAGGGGATCACGGAGGCTGCCCCCCAGGCTCTCTGCTACACTATGCATCTGCTCCTTATTTTCCAGCATTATTCTTCAGACTGTCCACCCTGCTCCAGTGACCGCCAGTGCACCCTGCACCCCCTGTGACGTTTCTGTGGACACAGAGTTCGGCCTCTGGCTCCGTGCCCTGCTGTCCCAGGGGTCCTCTGCCCATGCTCCATTTGGGGTCCCTGATGCCCACCAGGTTGTGAAGGTCACCAGATCTTCCCAGACCCCACCCAGTGGTCTCTCAGAGGCCCCTACCCGGCAGCCCCTGCCTGGCGGTTGCACCCCTGGGACTCAGCCGCCCCTTTGGGCTGAGGCTGCTCAATCTCTGTCTCAGGCCAGCGTCTCTCAGGCTCTGTACCAGTCAGACTGTCATCACTGTGGCCAAATGCCTGGCTCCAACCGCGTGGAAGGAGGAAGCCTTCGTTTAGCTCACGGTCTCAGAGGCTCCAGTCCATGGCCAGCAGATCCATTGCAGAGGCCTGAGACAGAGCACAACATCATGGCGGGGCAGAGCACCTCTCCTCATGGCGGCCGGGAAGTAGAGAGGAGAGGAGCAGGAAGGAGCTGGGGCAAGACCCCACCCCCTAGGACACACTCCCAGGGACCTACTTCCTCCAACCACGCCTCACCTGCCACACTTCCACCACCTCCTGATTCAGATTCCAACTCATGGGCAGAACAAACCACTGGGCACTGGGGGTGCCTAGGATGGGGTCATAACAACCCAAAGCCCCACCTCTGAGCCCTGCATGGGGACAAAGCCTTTAGTTCATGAGCCTCCTGGGGGAGACTTCATACGCCATCCCGGTATGTGGCTGGTAGCCTGTCCAGCCCCACTCGGAAGACCCTGGTCATCTTGCTCAGTGTACCCACCATCCTCCCCAGGAAGTCCCCCACGTCCACCGCCCCCTCACCCTGTGGCAGTCGACCAGGGGTATGGCGACCTCCTCCCGTCCCCTCAGCCCCTACCCCACCCAAGCCACCGCTACCTCACCTTTCAGTATTACCAGTGACTTCTAGCCTCCTCCCTCCTGGCCTCTGCGGTCCGCGTGCCCGTAAGGGCCAGAGTCAGATTTGGAAAACCATAAATCATTTCCCAGCACCCCCTCTTAAGCTCCTTCCCACAGCTTCCCGCTGCCTTGGGCCCAGAGCCGGATCCTCTCGGTGCTCTCCGCAGTAGCCAGCCGCCTCCCTGCCACCCTCCATCACTGCCCACCCCGGCCCACCCTGCCCTCAGAGGAGCGCGCCAATGATCTGCTTATTTCTCTAAGGGGGCAGCTTTGGGGTGGTCCGAGTGATCTGGGGGAGGCCAGTGCCAAATGTCCCTTGAGTGGCAGGGCCTGGCACGGCCGCCAGCCTGGACAAGGTCAGGCTAACCGGCTCTGTTTACCCTTGCCCTCTCCAAAGGGGGTTTTGGTGGTGAGCGGGAGTTATGAATAAGGTTTTCGGTCAGCCCCCGACGGCGGTGTTTATTGACACACGCCTCTGCTCTGTCATGAGCGTTCTGTGTGTGCACAGGGGCTGCTGGCCCCAGGTCACCTGGACGGGGCCAGGCCAACCCGCCCCTCTCCCCAGCCGTGCCACGGCATCAGCTTTTCCACCAGCACCGGAAGGACATGTGGGGGCAAGTGTCCTGAGCAGGGCGGGACGCAGACCCTGTGCCCGGCAGAGCCAGATGCCACCCAGGGAACTCGGTGGGTGGGAGGTCACCAAGCGGGTTGGAGATCTGTCCCCTGGGTAGGCCATTTGTTTACATTTCCACTGGGCCAATGGAATCCCAGGGCCTAGTCCGGAGCAAGCTGAGCTCCCACAGTCCCTCGCTGTGCGCTCTGAATCCAGCCTGGGTTCCCCCATCTGCACAATCACTGCTCTGTTCTAGAGGCAGAGATAGAATCACAGTGGATGGCGTCCTCCTATGGGATCGGGCTTTATGAACAATATCTGAGAACAAGGTCTCAAAAGGAAGCCAGAAGTCCAGAGCAGGCAATTTATACGTCTACCCAGAAACGTGAAAGGCCGGGACAGAAAGGTACATGAATAAATAAGGCAGAGGCCACGTGGTGCAGTGGCTCTGCGCCTGCCCAGCAGTGGTCTCAAAATGCTAGAGCTGCAGAGATGCAGAGGAGGTCAGGGGTGGCCTGGGGTCAGGCCAGGTGGAGGGGGGATGCACATAGAGACGAGGGGCAGGCTAAGAAGCCCATCCACAGCACTGGGCCTGCGTGTAGCTTGAGGGAAAGCACCGTGGGGCATCGAGATGCTTAGAACTTTGTGTATGCATATACACGGACACACAGGTTCATGCAAAAATGGATGCAAATGCAATAAGATATAAGTAGTTGTTGTTAGGTGCCGTACAGTCGGTATCCAACTCATCGCAACTCAATGTACAACAGATGAAACACTATTGTTACTGCTTCTCTGCAATTCACAGGGTTTTCAATAGCAGATTGGTTTTTGGGAGTGGGTTGCTGGATCCTTCTCCCAAAGATATAAGTAGAATAACCATATTCAGTTCCCATTAGTGTACCAAGGTCAATATCCTGATTTTGAGATCATACTATACAGCAGTCCCTCAGTATCCACAGGGATGGGTTCCAGGGCCCCCGAGGACACTCACCACCTGTATATAGTACTTGCATAGCACCTCTGCACATCATCCTGTACATTTTGGATAACCGATGGAATACAGTGCAATGGAAACGCCAATGAAACAGTTGATTGTTTCAGGAATAACGACAAGAAAAATGTCTGCCCACGTTCAGTGCGAGACATAATATTTCTCTGAATATTTTCCAAGGGTGGTTGGTTGAATCTGCAGACGCTGAACCCACAGGCACAAATCAGCTGGTGCTGTAAAGATATTTCCATTGGGGGACAAGGGGCAAAGGGCGCACAGGACGCTGTACGGTTTTCACACACTTCTATGAGGCTGTAATATCTCTTGAAAATGAAACAGTTTAAAGGAAATATTCAGAAAGGGAAATGCATGTGCCTGAGGTCACACAGCAAATTGAGAACTGAGCCTTCGGCAAAAGGACACCCACCGAGTGGTGGGGACCCAAAGCGAGTGCATAGTAACAGCTGGTGGAGTGAGGATCATTGCTGCAAGTGCAGCAGTACTGCCGGCAGCGACACCTGTTAGAGGCCTGGCCTTTGGCCAGGTGCCTTGCAGACAGCTTTACATCAACAATCCTCCGCCTCACGACAGCCCCCACAGATGCCGCCTTTGTACAGACGGGAAACTGAGGCCCATTCCCAAAGTCACCCAGACGGAAAGTAGCTAGGGCTGGATCTCAGCCTCCCACCCGCCTTCCCATCCGATGCCCACGGAAAGCCTCACTGCTCAGCCAGCCTCCCCATTTGAAAGCCTGAAGCCAGATCATGGGCCAGGCTGACTCGAACCCAGGGCGTGTCTGCCCCTCACAGCAGCGCTGGCGGGCACAAGGCACCATCCTCAGCAGGGAGCTGATGGCCCTGCATGGGGGTCCTGGGCAGGTGGTTGGGGCTGCATTTGGCCCTGGGTGGCCCCAGCTACTCCCACCCACCCCAGGGCTGTCCTGGCTTTGACCTCCGCCAAATAAATAAAGTTGCCGACCGAGGGTCACACAGTGCCGCTGCTGGGAACTCAGTGCCCCGGGACGGAGCACTGGCCAGGAGTGGATCCTCTCGGTCTGTCCTTGTCACAGTGGCCACCACGGGCTGGAGCCCTGGGCTCTGCTGCTCCTCCAGGCCTTAGGGGAGGTCTCAGGAAGCTCGAGGACCCTTCCTCTTGCCTCCTCTGGGTGGAGCCGGCCCCAGCTCCTGGGCAGCCCTGCCTCGTCAGTGTGGCAGGATGCTCTGGAACCACGTCCAAGGACCACGGTGACAATGACCACAAGGCAAGGGCACTTCGAACAACAAAAACGTGTCCCCTTGCGGCTCTGGGGGCCCCAGGTCTGAAATCAAGGTGACAGCAGACCTGCGATTTCTCCCAGCAGCTGCAGGCAACATCCCACCTGGCCTCCGCCCCCTTCTGGTGGCCCAGACACTCCTGGGCTGGAGGCCGCACCGCCGCAGTCTCAGCCTCTCTGGCCTCTCCTCTATCTTCCTCTTATCTATGCGTTTCTTGCAAAGACACAGATCACCCAGGGTGACGTCCTCTTAGGATCCTTAACTCAGCTACACCAGCACACATTCCTTTTCCAAATACATTCACTTACAGATTCCAGGAGGTAGAGTATGGACATATCTTTTGGGGGCCTCTGTTTACCCCACTACACACCCTCCGCATCAGTCAAGCCAGAAACAAGAGAGAGATCACGATGGCCCCCTGCTCCAGCCCTGGAGTCCTCCCTCACCCTGACCAACTCAGACACCCTGTGCCCCCTGACATCCCTTGTCTCTGCCACAGGGCTTTTGCAGCTGCCGCTTCCTTAGCCCGAGAAGCTCCTTCCTCCACTCATCACCATCAAGCTCTTCCTGACCTCCTTCAGCTGTCTGCTCAGGGGCACCTTCCTCGGGGACGGGCCCTCTGGGGTCCTTTCGTGTGTGGCAAGCAAGCGGGGCCAACTTCCCCAATGGGCCCTGGATCAACGCTTAGAAGCTCTTCTCCATTGGGCCCAGCAACTCTTAGAAGGTCACAGAGATGTTTTCATTCCTCTTAAAATCAAAAGGAAAAAATGTACACAGAATCCAGCCTGGAGAGTCACATGACCGTGGAATATAAGTTTGTGTGTGTTATAGCAGAAGGGGATGAAAAGGCAAAGCACACAGGGCCCTGCAGGGCTCGTGGGCAGCACCTGGCCCAGGCATCGTATACAGCGGGTGCTTACTGAATGGCTCAGCTGAAGGCAGGGAGGACGTGGGAAGCTCCGGCACATTGGAGAGGACAAGGCCTGGGTATGCAGGCCTGGGCCCCATGCCATCCCCTCTTTCCTCTCCGTGGGCCCTGCGTGATGACTGTGACCTGACCATGAGGGCCAGCTGCACTAGTCACCCCTGTTTCTCATGCTCGAGATCCCAGCTCGCCTGTTTCTCATGATCCGAGTGAGAGCAGGAGCCACCGGAGGGTGTGAGGAGCTGTGGGGTCTGCGTCAAAGGCCCTTTGGTCCTCAGGGCACTGTGCGGGGGGCACCCAAGTCGAAGCTGGGAGGCTGGGGACAAGGCTGCTGTGCCAACTGGGCGACAGATAAAGGGGCTCTGGGCCCGGGGTGTAGGGTGGGCTCTGGAGACTGCAGGGACATCCACCAGCCTGTGCCAGTGGGTGGGCATCACGGTTTGCATGTGAAGTGATCCCCAAAAGGCCCAGCTGGTGGATCTGATCACTGTGAGGTGACCGGCTGCTGAGGTTTCTCACTGATCCATGGGTTAATCCACCCATGGATCCCTAACATGCTGGCGTCACCCAGAGAGCACCATGCATTTCCCAGGTGGGGCTGGAGGGAGGGAGGAAGTCACTGAGGGCATGATCTTGGGGGCTACATCTTGTCCCAGGCACCTGTCCACCTCTCTCTCTCTCTCTCTCTCTTCCCCACCACACCCTTCCACCATGACGCTTCGCCTCACCACAGCCCAGAAACAACAGTGCCAACCGACCAGGGATGGAAACTTTCGAAACCCTGAGTCAAAACCAGTCCTTCCTGCCTTAGGTTCTTTGTATCAGACAGTCTGTCCCAGCAACAAAAAGTAATCCACACAAATGGCGTTCAAGCTGGTGGGGGCCAAGCCACCCACGCCTTAGGTCCTAAAGCAAGGATGGTTTGAGGGCTCATGGTTCTGGGGTCAGGCTCGGCAGGGCGGGCTCCTCTCCTCTCTCCCACATGGTGTTGCAAGGCCCCAGTCACAGGTCACATTGGGAAGTTCCAGGGGCATCTCCCACATGCCACGGCCTGGCAGCTGGGGCTGGCTGTCGCCAGGTACCTCAGGTCCCTCTGGTGGTCTTTCTCTCCAGCGGGACAGCCTGGGTGTCCTTCCCTGGGGCCTCAGGGCAGCCAGGTCTCCTGAAGTCTAAGGTCCAATGGGCACAGCCCCCTCCACTACATCTGATTGGCTTAAGCAAGTCACATGGCCCAGGCCAGATTGGAAGGCAGGAAAACAGGCTCCACCTGTTGGTGGGGGGAGCACAGTGCAGGCAGGGAGGGTGGGTATTTACCATGGTGACCAATATCCTCACAACTGAGGGTAAGGCAGAGACCCAGGGCAACTGCAGGGCGTGTGGTGAGCCATTGTGAAGGTGAGGAAGACGGAAGAGGCTGGGGTCGGCAAGGGAACGGAGATGGGTTTTGCTTGGTGTTTTGGTTGGGTTTTCTTTTTTGTTTGATTGATTTGGTTTTTAGGGCTTGGGGTTTTGATGTTGGATTTTGGAGAGTTTTTGTTTGTTTGTTTGATTTTGTTTTGTTTTGCTTTAGACAGAGTCTTTCTGTGTAGCCTGGACTGCCTTCAAACTTGAGATCCTCCTGCCTCAGCCTCCTGGGTGCTGGGATTACAGGCATGCACCACAGTGCCCAGAAAAAGTTCTGCCTCTGTGTTGGCGCCAAGCTGCCCGTGGCCGCCGGGGCATCACCTGAAGAAACTGGCTGTGAGTAGAAGAAAGGGGCTCCATCCTGCACAGTGACACTGAGAGTCAAGGGTGACGAGCATCATTTTAGAAATGCAAGGGGCTGAGGCTTAGAGAGGTGAAGCATTTTGCCCAGAGTCATCCAGCAATTTTGTCTCAGAGTTGGAATTCGAACCCTGGTGGAAAAGCAGAACACATTTTATCTTCTGGCTCTTGCTCACCAAGAGGCTGAGGGGCTGGCTGGGCAAAGCTGCATTTCTCTTACAAGTATATCCAACGACAAGTGTGCCCTACGGGCTCACTCCACACCAGACATCACCAAGGTGTCATTGCCACAACCTGGTAGAGTAGGTACTGCTAGTATGTGCATTTTACCTAAAGGAACTGGGACTCTGAGAGGGAAAGTGACTGGCCTAACATCACACAGCTGTCCTTCTTTGGAAATAGGAACCAAACCCAGGCCTGCTTGGCCCCAAAGCTTTCAACCATTCTCCTTGGCCCTCCACCATCTTTGATGCTATCATGCTGTCTTTTGGGAAATTTGCCCACAAATGGACACCAGGAGTAGAAGTAGGTGAACCCTAGCCCACTGTGGGCCAAATGTGGCCCACTGCTTGTTTTTGAAAATAAAGTTTTATTGAAACACCGCCACACTCAATTGGTGACATAGCGCCCATGATGTCCTTCACACTACAGCCACAAAGTTGAGTAGGTACAACCAAAACTGAAAACCCTAAACTATTTACTCCTTGCCCTTTCGAAAGCAAATGTGCCCAGCTCAGATCTAGAACAAAGGTAACCATCCTGGGCTGGACGTGCAGCTCCGCAGCGGAGCGTTTGCCTAGCGTGTGCAGAGCCCTGGGCTCCATCCCTGAATGGCAGAAAAAACAAACAAACAAAAATGAAACCGATCTTTCTAGCTTCTCACCATGGGGGTGAGAGGCCGAGGCCCAGGGAGGGCGGAGGGGAGAGTAGAGATAAGAGCAGATGCCTCAGCCTTGTCCCCTCCCTCCTAGCTCGGGACAGACCTATGTGGAAGCGCTCAGCCCGCTGTGGGTGAGGGTTGGCAATTCGGTGGCTTTAACTTTGGGCACCGACTTCCTGGCCTCTCTACCCAGGTCCTTTCCCTTCCCTTCAAGTCTTCCTTCCAGGCCTGCAGGGCTCCCTGAGAATGGAATCCTGTACTGAAGTCCCCCGGAAACCTCCAGTCCCCAGAGAGCCCCCGCAGCAGGAATGCAATGCAAAGCCATCGAGAAACCCAACCTGAGGGCTGGGGGGCGCCCAGCTGGAGCCCCTCCCCCAGCGCCAGTTGCCTTCTCCTCCCAGACCCCAGCCACACATTCCCAACGCCAGTTGCTCCTCCCAGCCGAAAAGAAAAGTCCTCCAACACTGCAGAGGTTCAGAAGACTTAAAAAAAAAAAAGTAACCCCCCAAACAGGGGCTTTTCAAGCCACCCACAGACAGAATGAAGCTCCATTTGTTTCCAGAAGGCAGAGGGGCAGGGGCTCCTAGAAAAGAACCTTCCTCGAAGCTCCTGGGGAGGCGGAGGCGGGGTCAGAGGGCACATTCCGATTGCTAAGATGCATTGACAAGCGCGAGGCCCCCCTTGGCCCTGCCAGGAGACCCAGGGACCTGGAGGGGGCCGTGGTGGCAGGGGGCCGGACGCCTCCAAGGCCGGGCTGGCCACAAAGAGAAGAGTCAGGCGGCCTCTCTGGCTGGCCACCTCCTGTAGAAATGCCAAGGAGGGATTCCCAGGTCTTCGGGAAGGGGCAGACGGGGGAGTGTTAGCCCAGGGACTTAGCTGGTGGGTTGGGTTTTGGAATTGGCTTGGTTGGTTGGGTTTTGCCTTGAAGATGCAAACTGGGCAGCAGGTAAGGAATCACGCAGCCAAAGGCAGGAATTTTTCTTGGCCATGCACAAGAGGGAAACAGGCTTGGACTGGGAGGTCTCACAGTCCAGGACTGGGGTCCCCCAGTCCATGACACACCCCTAATGACCTAAAGACCTCCCGCTTGGCCCCACCTCTTAAAGGTTCCACACCTCCTAATAGCATCACAGACTGAGGACCAAACCTTTAACCCATGGGCTTTAGGGGATGCTTGTCCAAAGTATAAGGGCCTTTGCATCACTACCAATGTTGAAAATCTTGCTGGAAGATGCAAGAATGTCCTTAGTCCTGTGGGTTTCAAGGCTGGCCAGGAGCTGCTCTACTGTCTCCAGGAGAGCACAGAACTGCATGCAAGTCCTGACTCCTGGGCCACCAGGGCTGGGTGACCTCAGGCAGCTGCTTCTCTCTGAGCCTCAGTGGGGTTGTTTCGGCTGTGCCTGGCCCCCATGCCTGCCCCTGGGCTTGGGACCCTCTGTGAAGACCATGGAAGGGCGGTACTGGGATAGGCAGCAGGAAGTAGGAGCTCAGAAATGCTGCTGGAGGTGGGGATGACTTGGGGTGGGCACAAGGGCAGCTGGATGGGACATCAGGGTGGACAGGGAGGGACCAATCTGGAAGCAGAGGCCACCAACCAAGCCACCCCAAGACAGGATGTGGCTCAAATAGAAAGCAATTCCATCTGAAAGTGTCTTGTTGAAATCTGCCTTCGAAGGTAAACTGAGGCCTGGGGAATGTGTGGGCAGGCAAGGGCGTGAACTCTCAGCCTCCCTTTCACCTTAGAAGCCCTTGGCCACACGTCTCCCTGTGTTCTTTTCAACATGAACCTGGGACATCCTTTTCCCCTCAGAAAAGTATGGGAGATTTTACAAATAAAGACTCGAAAGGGCCAGGGGTGCAGCTCTGGGGTAGGGCGCTTGCCCAGTAGGCATAAGGCCCTGCGTTTAACCCCTAGCACTGAAAACAATTTCAATAACAGGGCAAGGAGATTTGCCTGTCTCCCCAAGAAGGAGGAGAACACAAAGCTGCCCGTTTGGGCCTCAGCTAGGAAATCCAGCAGAAAATGGCAAACTGTTGGTAGATGCCGTCGAGTTGAGTCCGACTCATAGCAACCCTCATAGGGTTCTCAATGGCTGATTGTTTCGGGAATGGATTGCCATGTCCTCTCCCATTTTTGCAGTGCTGGAATCGAATCCAGGACCTTAGAGACTGCAGAGTGGCGCTCTACCAACTGAGCTAAATCCCAGCCCAACAAACTGTTAGGCAAAATAAATTTGTGGGGCAGGTGCCACTGGGCTTGTCACCCCCATAACTGGCTCTAAGGTTTAGAGAGGGTAAGGGGGAATTGAGGAGTCACCTCCCATGCATAGTGCTCTTTTCTCCTTGGGTGGCTGAACACCCCCAATAAACACTCTAGGAGGGCGCCCGTATGTCCAGGGTCTGCAGATGGCAGGCGCATCCTCTCTCATTGGTGGCCCTTCAGAGCTGGGTTCTCAGCTGGGCTGGCTGGCCTCCGCCTCTCTAGCCCATTTCCTCGTCCCCTGCCAGCGACAGTACTGACCTCAGGCACGGCTCTGTCCCCTTGCTTCTCTTCCCATCAGGAGACAGGTGTCCTCTCTCCTTCTGGCTGCTTCCTCCCTGCACAAACCCAGGTGATCTAGGTTGGAGTCAATAATTAGATGTCCTGACCTCACCTCTGTTGACAAGTGCCGTGAGCTCTGGGGAGACAGTAAAGCAGCTCCTGGACAGCCTTGAAACCCACAGGACTAAGGACATTCTTGCATCTTCCAGCAAGATTTTCAACATTGGTAGTGATGCAAAGGCCCTGGGGTTGTCTTATACTTTGGATAAGCGTCCCCCAAAGTCCATGGGTTAAAGGTTTAGTCCTCAGTCTGTGGTGCTATTAGGAGGTGTGAAACCTTTAAGAGGTAGGGCCAAGAGGGAGGTCTTTAGGTCACTAGGGGTGTGCCCTGGACTGAGGGACTGCAGTCTCTGCCTCTTTCTCTCTCATTTGCTCCCTGGCCACAAGAGGAGAAGTTTTGCTCCACCACGTGCTCTGCCCATGAGGGGCTATCACAGGCCCAAGGTGACAGGGCCACCCAATTGCAGACTGAAGACTTCAAAACAATGAGTCAGAATAACCAGCTGCCGAGGGAGAGGCCCCCAGCATGTGGGTCCTTCCTGGTGTTGGTGGCAGGTGTTCGTCCTCTCTCTGCAGGGTCTGATCCCAGACCAATGTGCGTGCCACGCAGCTCACAACGAGGGGTCCTTAAACTCCCCACCTTCCCCACCTCCCTACCACCCTGCAGCCAAGTCAGTCCCCCTGCCTGCCTGGGCTCACCCACCCACCCCCAAAGCTTCTCCTTCGGACCACGGAGCTCCCCAATGCCCAGGTCACGTCCTTTGCCCGCAATTCCCCCATCAGTCTCCCTGGCCTCTGCTCAGGACAATCCCAGGTCCCAGCACATGGGTAGAGGGGTGTCTGTGCGTGTGGAATAGACCCTGCTCCTGGGGTGGCTCTGGGGTCAGCCCGACAGGAAGCTGTCCAGGTGGCCGAGCCCCAGGAGCACTGTGAAGATACACCCCCAAAAGTGTGCTCCTCGTACGCACCAAGGAGAAGCAAAGCCCCCAGCCTGCTGCTCAGCCCTCCCTGGTGTGCAGGGTGCTGTCCTTCAGTCCAGCAAGGCAGGAAGAACAAGGGTCCCATCTTCTCTTGGCAAATGAGGATCCTGGGGCCGTGGCGGATCCTGAGGACTAAGCTAAAAGGTGCTGGTGAGGAGACCGGGCAATTGGCAGAAACCCTGACTCAGGGGCCAAGCTTGCAGGGAAGTAAATCCTGGATTCACTAACATTAGTTGTGTGACCTCCAGCAAGTAGCTTAGCCTCCCTGTGCCTCCGTGTCCTTATTCGTCAGACTGGGAGCTTCATCAGTTCCTGCCTCTTGGGGCCCCTGTCAACTCTTAGAACAACACAGAATAAGCAGGAGAACCTGCCATTTCCTCCTATCATCAACAGTATCGTAACCCAGCCCTGCAGCCAGACCTCGGGTTCATTCGTTTTGCACTGGGTCTGCTGGTCTCTAATGGCCGTGTGTCCAGAATCCCTGCTTCTCCACGCAGTACACGGGCCAGAAATCGAGGGCTCACAGACTCCCACCAAAGCCCCTCCCTCTCCTTTGTGGGTGCCATTTTGCCCAATCGCCAGGTAGGGAGATGGACAGGGGACACACCAAGAGGCACAAGCCCAATCTTTGCCCTATGACCTCCCGGGACACCCAGAAGACTTGGGCACTCTGGGGAAACCGAGTCACTCAGCATCAACTGCTCTTCTGTGACATCACGGGCCCAAAGCCAGAGCAAGGTATAAAAGTGAAGGTCTTGTGGCCACTGCCCGCCACAGGCCGCACTTTGACCCCAGGTCCGTAGCCAGAGCCCCGGAGGAAGAGCCCGGTGTTTGCGTTGGCAGCCAGACCAGACAAGGGAGGATCCGTGCTCTGTGGGGCCTGGAAAAGTCAGCTCAGCCTGCAGCCAGGGCCAGCCAGCATCACTGTGTCCCCGCTCCACCCCCGCTGCCCCATTACCTAAGCCCACACAGGACATGACTGCACGGCCCAGACAGCGCCGCCATTCACACAGCCGCCCTGGGCCTGGGGGCCCTGGGAGACGAGGGTCGGTGCAAACGTGGCCAGTGCCACGGAGCTCCCAGCCAGGAGGACACAGGCTGGGGTGGTGTGGAGGCCCAGCGTGACCTGGGAGCCAGGGCTTTGCAGAGCTCCGGCCAGAGCCCAGGCAGGGGCTGGCTAGGAAAATCGACAGCCCACGGCCCATCAGAGAGGCTGCAGAACGGAGCGGGCACAGGGCCGGTCTCTCAGAGGACAAAGGGCAGGAGGAGTGGACGGTTAGAGCGAGGGCCCAGGGCCTGGGTGAGCAAAGGCTGGAGCGCCTTTGGTGGTCGGAGTGCTTCCTGGGGGACTCCAGGAGGGAGCGGCAGGAGGGAGGGGCTGCCCTGTAGCGACAGCCACAGGCCTCCCTGGGGCACAGCTGGGTGCTCCTGAGGTCTGAGGGTGTGCTCTGGGCCCAGGCCACCTGGGAGGAACCTGCCCCAGCCCTTGTCCCCCATTTGCCTGGCCTCAGTTTCCCCCTCTGTAAAACGGGCACCACTGGTGGGCTTCAGGCAAAGGGAAGCCACGACCACGTGCCAGCCACGGCACAGCCAGGACCTCTTTCCTAGGGTTCCCCAAGTGGGAAGCATGAGTGGGGGCTCTTGTCCTGCCCTACTAACCTGAGCCCCCCACTCCCACCCCTGTGTGCCCCATATGCTGGTTCTGGAAAGAGGCTGCTCCCTCCTCTCTTACCATCATCACTGCACCCAGCAAGGTTCCCAAGCACCGGACACAGAAGGTGCTCCGCCAACACATGAATCTATAATCCAACCACGACCCAAAAGGGGACTGAGTTCAAGTCCCAGCAACCAGTGCCTCCGCGTCCGGGCACTTCGGTTTTCTCACCAGCCATCAGGACGGGTGCAGTATCCTCCCTGCCCCAGAGAGAACTCAATGAAATTAACCAGAACCATTTCCAGGCCCCTCCCCCCTCCCCGCTGGCATTTAGACGGCAGCCCCCACCCTATTACCGAGAGTCTGCATTTCCCGAAAGCTCTCAGGTGCCCAGCTGCTCCACTCCTGCCCCCATCTTTGGCTTCTCAGGCAGGAAGGGGACAAAACTGAGCTGGCGGGGAGACAGAGGCAGGTCCAGGTCAAGCCCCACACCCCACCCCTCCTTCCCTTCCCCCACCTAAAGTCCAAAGACCCTTTATCTCTCCTTCCTTTGCTGCCACTGAACCCCGCCTGCCATCCCCCAGATGGCCCCGCGACCCCCCTGAAGCCTGGATCGCCCCTCCCCTTCCTGGGGACAGAGACAAAGCACACACTCCCTCTGCCTCAGCTCAGGGCCCCCAGCAAGGTGAAAGTGCGGAAGAAGAGCAGAGCCTGAGGCAACAGGGTGCAGCAGGGTCCAGGGCGCACTTAGCGCACAGGCCCCCTGGGGGGCCCGGCCTCCGTGAGATGCAGTGATGCCACCCCAAGTGTCCACTCCTCGTTTCTTTGACAGAAACTGGACATTCAGGGTTGTTTCTAATTTTTTAAATAAGAGTTATTCACTTTTCAGACCCTTCAAGGGCCTCACGAAGTATCTGAGGGCTGGCTTTGGTCTATACAGCAGTAGTTTGTGACCGTGTTCTAAGCCAGTGTGTCCTTCTGACCAGGAATTCCACAGGAGAGTCCCTGATAAAAGGGTCTCCTGGTCCATACTGCTGGGTAAGTAGGTGTCCCTCTGGGAATCCCAGAATGCATTCGCCTATTAAAGTCTCTGAAAAGGTCTGTAAGGAAAAGACCTGATTAACATTGTGAAGCCCAGAGGGCAAGCACCCCATAGACTTATGACACAGCCCCTCCTGGGGCTGTCGCCTTGTTAATGTGGCCACCATTTCAAAAGCTCCCGGGTCCCCTGAGTTGATCAAAACCTGAATTAGGATCCTTCCGCTTTCATCTGTTCCTCTGGGGACTCTCCTGGGCCAAGTGTGGTGTGAGCCCCAGGACCACACAGGTGACGTGACAGGTGTCTGTCCCTGCCCTGCTGTGACGCCCACGCCCAGTGTGCCTTCTGTGTAGGTGGAGCCTGCCTGCTATACACCCCAACTCACACATAAAGAATGTGTCAGCCAAACTGGAGCCCACAGGAGCCAGAGGGACCTGGGTCTGTCCTGACTGTCGTAAAGACACCATGAGTCACATGGATCCACGGGGGACCTTAGTGTCCAGGTAAGGAGCCCCATGCTGGGGATGAAGGTGTGGACAAGAGACACCTGACTTGTGGCCCTATATCACAGATACTGCGGGAGTGGAGAAGGCAGAGAGAAAAAGTAAAGTGTGTTGGAGGAGGGGGTGGGTAGTGAGGACAGATAATTTAAATAATTCAAATTGTTGGCTTTTTAAAAGTGTCATGAAGGGCACAAACGAGAGACTAAAACAGAGAATGTGATGGACTGGGAAACTTGCTTTCGATGAGCTGTTTGAGAATGATCACTCCAAGGAAGCGACATTTATACCAAGACCTAAAGGGTAGGAACAACATAAAAGAGGAAAAAGCTTTCCAGGTGGAGGGTCTGCATGGACAAAGGCCCTGAGGTGAGAAGGGCAAGAATTATAGTGGAGAAAGACATCAGACGAGACTGTTGCAAGGGCCAGAATCCCGTGACGGCTTGTGCACAGTATGTTTCAGTTAGCTGTTGCTGCATAATGAACAGCCCCAAACTTGGGGTATGTTGTTGTTGCTGTTAGGTGCCACTGAGTCAGTGTCTGACTTGCTATGTACAACAGGTGAAACACTATTGTCAGTGCTTCTCTGCTATTCATAGGGTTTTCAATGGCTGATTGTTTTTTGGAAGTGGGTTACCTGGTCCATCTCCCAAGCCTACAGCACCTGATATTCCCAGGTGGTCTCCCGTCCAAGGACAAACCAGGTCTGACCCTGCCACAGTGGTAGGGCTGCAGGCAACCTGCGGTTTACCAAAACTATAATGCTACTTCTTGGGGGCTCGTGGAGAGTAGAGTACTCTGCCCTGTGCTGGCTGAGCATCTCAGCTGAGAAAGCTTGGGTCTCATCCTCCTCCCAAGACCTGAAGGCTAGCCTGGGCACGTCCTTTATTGTAGCAATGGCAGAAATGCAAGAGAGGAAGGGAAGCTGCGAAGCCCCTCAAGGCACAGCCTGGAACTAACCCACTCTTACCTCAGCTTCGTTCTGTGGACAAAGTCACATGACTACCCTCGGGGAGGGGAGGGCCTGGGAATTGCATTTCCAGCTCCCAGAGATGGAGAAGTAGGGGCTTGGACAAGAAGGGCAGCCATAGATGGAGAAAAGTCAATGAATTCAAGGGCATTTCAGGCTGGGGTGAGGAGCAGGGAAACGGATACACTGAGCGAGGCTTCCAGATTTCTTTGGGAGCAATGGGGTGGATGGGTAAGGGGATGGGGGCTGGACAGGGGAGGCAGGTGGTGGCCTGCCACCGATCTAGTTCTGGATTCCTCATCTGCACCATGGGGGTCTAGGGGAACCAATCCCAGCTAGTGCAGGCCCTCTGCACCCCCAGCCCGAGCCCCAGGGTCCTGTCACCTGCCGTGGCCTCCACGGCTCTGGCCCAGCTCAGCCCGCGGCCGCAGTGATGTACGCGCGCCATAGCTCACGGCTGCCCGCCACAGGGCTGGTGTGTTATTCCCATCCATCAGCCCCTGGCGGCACCCAGCGCCAGGATCTGGCAGCTGTCCTTCGCCAGGACACTTAATTATAAAGGCCTGAAACCTCTTCCCACCAGCCTGAGAAATGAAGGTTTGTTCACCAAGGGCAACTTGGGGGGCTCCCTTGGGGCAGGGAGCGGGGGAGCCCATCGATCAGAGAGGTGGCAATAGCAGCCCAAACCCTTCGGCCATTGGGGAGTGAGGACGAGGGTTTCTGGGACTCATCACCTCAACCTCCTGCCCCCGCCCCCCAGCCCCGCTCTGGACGCTACCCAGGGGCACTGGGCTGTTAGCATCCCACCAGCTCCAGGCTGCCCAGCCCTCTGTTCAATTCCCTGGGCCCCTCTTTCCAGTTGACCAAAAAATTCAGGGATGTTGTTTCTGTAGGACCCAAGTGGCTGAGCTGCTGGAGAAGGGAATTGTGGGTGGGGTGGGGGGATGGCAAGAGGGCTCAGCAGGACTTGGAAGAAACCCCCAAGGGGTTCTGCCTTCCTCCAGACTCCACCCATGGTTCTCTGGGCGGGAACTGGTTCTAAACACACATGCCCCACGCCAGCCCTGACCTAAGGCACCAGAGACTCCAGGCTGCCCAGCCACGGCCCAGCCCTCTGCTCTGTACGGAGTCTCCAGCACTCTGATGCACTTCCACGTCTGAGAAGCACTCCCCACTTCCTACCTAGCCTCCATTTTTGCCTCTGGGTCACCGAGGTTCCAGAGAGAAGGGCGTGGCCTGCCCCAGGTGACCCAGTAAACCAGACAAGGGTGCTGCCCCGCGCTCCCCAGGTCCCTGCATGAACCCCGGCTAGTGAGAGCGTCTCTGAGCCTCTGTTCTGGAAAATGAGGAAGGAGGCTGACAGTAGCTGGTGTTCAGGGGCACCTGGAAGATGCTGAGCACAGCTGGGCCCTGGGGGAGTGGCGGCCTCCTCCCAGCTACACGGGGTGGGGGGATCCCCCAGACTTCTGGGAGCAGCTGCCGCAGGAAGTGACTGGTCCTTCCTTGCAGACACCCAGCTCCAAGTCAGGGTGCCTGAAAGATTCCCAAGTGAGGGCCCTTCCTCCCGTTCCTGGAAGGAAGTGGGGGCTGGGCTTCCACAGTGGGAAAAGGGTGCCCAAAGAGCAGCGGCTGGAAGTGGAGGAGGAGATAGCCCAGGCCTGGCCCGGGCACCTCCGGGCACCTGGCACGCTTGCCTCGCGGCATTTCAGACACGTGGGGCTGTTGCAGGCTTACCTCCCACCCTCCACCCCCCCCCCAGCTCTGGGGCTCCCCACCTGGGCCTCGAAGTGAGGCCAGAGTCCCACATTCACCTGCGGCAGACCCAGGACTTGAACCCAGGTCTGGCTGGCACCCCACGTCCAGAGATCGTCCTACCAAAGAGCTGGACTTGGAGAGGGAATACGTTCCTGGCACCAGGGCCCTGGCCCCGGAGCCAGGGGCTGTGAGAGAGAGAAGGCTGCGCGGGGCTCCTCAGAACCTGACCCCTGCCTGGTAGCACTGTGCTTCATAGGCCTTCCCCCAGGACACGCAGGTTACTGCTGGCCAGCTCACAGAGGGAGAGCCTGCCTCTGGGACTCGGTTTCCCCAGTTGTACCCTCAGAGGACTGGACGGTGTGATCCGGCAGGTCTCCTCCAGCCCCGAAACCCTGCGTCCGTGCATCTTTTTTGTAGAGGAAAAACAACCAAACATCCATCTGCAGGCCCAGGCACACAGCAGGTGCCTACTAAACATGGAAGCTCTCAGGAATTGGCTGCCCCCAAACACGTGGTGGGCAGCGTCCAAGTCCAGGCTTCCCGCCTTCACCCGTCTTCGCTCTCCGTCCCCCAGGCCTTCCCAAGGCAGCAGCGTCTGGACCTTGGCCACTTGTCGCCAGGGCACCTTCTCCTCAGCAGCAGAGAAAGACCAGCCACTTGGCTGTCCAGTGGAGGAGGTGGCCGCAAAGCCCTTCGCCAAATGAAGACCTCAGTGGTCCGTGGAGTTCACTGCCCTGCTCTCCTCTCTGGGCAGAGGAAGGAGCCTCTGGGCGGGGCTGAAACAAGGGAGCTTCTGCCACCAGCCCCAGGGGAGCAAACCCCACTATTCATATGCTGGCGGCTCCTCCAAACGCAAACAGAAGTGCCTTGTCCCACGGAGGGCTGGCGGCAGCACAGTGCCATGTGCACAGAAAACACTGAACTCCTTTTTGCAGAAAGGAGGTGAAGAGGAAGGGAGGGGCAAGGTGATCTTGAGGACTCGTCAGTTGTTGTTGTTGTTGTTAGGTGCCGTCGAGTCGAGTCCGACTCATAGCGACCCTATGTACAGCAGATCGAAACACTTGCCGATTCTGTGCCAGGCAAACCACCTTATTTATGTTTAAGCCCATTGTTGCATACACTGTGTTAATCCATCTGGTGGAGGGTTTTCCTCTTTTCCGTTGACCTGCCACTCTTCCAAACATGATGTCCTTCTCCAGGGATTGTTCTCTCCTGACTACATGTCCAAAATATGTAAGATGCAGTTTGGCCATTTTTGCTTCCAAGGAGCACTCTGGTTGTACCTCT
>VMDO01000585.1:119278-282020 GCA_007922755.1 Pedetes capensis | reverse complement strand
CAAAAAAAAAAAAAAAAAAAAAAAAAAAAAAAATCAAAACAAAACCATGCACACACACTCACACACACTTATTAAACACTTCTAGTCAGGTGCGGTGGTAGAGTGTTTGGAAAGCATGCGTGAAGCCCTAGGTTCAACCCCCCAGTACTAAAAAAAAGAGAGAGAAGGAAAAGAAAAAGAAAAAAAAATACCATATAACTGAATACAGAAGCATTTTCTGGATGGGGGTGAAAGGAAACAGCTGTACCATGTTGCCACACTCACTGACTAAAACAGACTTACCATATGAGAAAACATTAAGACCCACTAAAAGACAGCTCAGAAGCACAGCATTTGCCTACTATGCACAAGGCCCTAAATTCAATCCCCAGCACTAGCAGGGGGAAAAAAAAAAGGCCCCACAATTCATACAGGAAATATAAATGGCTAATAAACACATGAGGGCACAATTCAAGAAAGTAAAAATACGTAAGGGAAGCTAAGCATAGTGGCATATGCCTGTAATTCCAGCAACTCAGGAGATGGAGGCAGGAGGATCACAACTTTGAGGTCAGAGGCAGCCTACGAAACTTAGCAAGCTCTGTCTCAAAATTAAAAGTAAAAAATGGGCTGAGAGTGCAGCTCAGTGATAGAGTACTTGCTCTCCCAGTACCACCCAAAAATAAAAATAAATATATAAAAATATATAAGGACCCAGGCATGGTGACACACACCTGTAATTCTAGCATTCAAGAGGCTGAGGCAGGAGGAGTCATGGAAATTCAAGGCCAGCCTGGTCTATACAGTGAGTGCCAGGACAGCCTGGGTTATACAGCAAGTTCCTGTCTCAAAATACCAAAAAAAAAAAAAAGAAAAGAAAAAAAGAAAGAAGGAGAAGAAGAAAGAAAAAAGAAAAAAGAAAAAAAATGTATAAGGAAAAAAGTCAGGACCAGTGGTATACACCTACTGTCTCTGCTACTTGGGAGGTACAGGCAGAAGGATCACAGGTTGGAGGCCAGAAGCAGCCTGCATAAATTAGACCCTATCTCCAAACAAAAAAATTTAAAACTCTCACCTATTTTAAGTCAATGGACTATTCAGAATTTAAATAAAAGGCGTAACCAATATTTTACACAGAATAGATGCAAACTTATCAGAAGACCCCAGATTAAGATCTCCCAGCTGGTATATCACTTCTAGGAATACACTCAAAGGAAGATAAGTCATCATACCACAGGGACCCCTGCACTTCCATATTTAATGCAGCACTCTTCACAACTGCAAGGGTATGGAATCAACCCAGATGTCCATCGACAGAAGATTGGATTTTTTAAATGTGGTATATATACACCCAATGGAATATTACTCAGCAGTAAAGAAGAATGAAATGTCATTTGCAGCAAAATAGATGGAACTGGAGAGCATCATTTAAGCAAAACAACCCAGACTCAAAGAGAAATACCACATGTTCTCTCTCATATACAAAATCTACCTTAAAAAAAAATTTTATACACACATATAAATGTATAACCATACTTAGACTGAACAATACAAATTGACCCAGTGTGAGGGAGGAGAGGAACTTTAGGAGGAAGTGGACAATGGGGAAGGGAAGAAAGAGCCGGTGAACAAGGTAGAGAGTTAAAAGAAGGGAGAAAAAAAATGCAGAATACAGGATGCAACTCTATGAAAATTTACAAAAGAAAAAATTTATGGTATAATCCATGGTTACATATAGCTGTCATTACATGTTAACTAAAACTTTTCCCTTTTTTGTTATTGTTTATTTTGTTCTGTAAAATGTTTAAGGAAATGGAAATGTAAACAATACTGATTTGATAGGAACTGAATTATGACTTATATCCCACCAATATGTGTAATTAAAACACACACACACACACACACACACACACACACACACACACACACACACGAACTCCCAGCTGAGTGTGGGGCACAAGCCCCAAGTCCCAGCACTCTGGAGGCTGAGGCAGAATACCAAGTCCAAGGCCAGCCTGGGCTACATAGTAAGACTCTGTCTTTAAAAAAGAAAGAAAAGATCCTATCAATGCTATTACTAACATGCAGGAAACACACACTGATGTACATTAAATTTAGGAGTGTGCATGCTTCAGAGGGTAAATAAAAAGTCATCTTAAAGGATGAGTAAAATCTGGAAAGAGAATTGTGAGCAGTCATTAATGTGGACATTAAAATTTCAGGCTCAAGATATTTCAACATGGGAAACATACTATTTTGACTTTAAAAACAGGAAACAAAGTTGTACCATATACATGTACTTGTATGTTACTTACTGCAATGGTCTGTAAGGGCAATACACTGGAAAGGAAATAAATATCCATTCTACTAACAGGGGACTGATACAAAGAAATTATGCTACTGAAGAGAAGACAGAGGAGTGGTTGGACAAAGGCAACCAGTGGTCCCTTTTCGACAAAAGCAAGCTCTCATCAAAATCATCCTCATACTTTCTTCCTTGATTACTATCTTGCCAAACTATTTGATGACTAGCTCTTCAAAGTAGACAGAAGCCACCCACTACAGCAATAAATCTCAAAACTACTTGCTAACACTGCTACAGAAAATCCTCCTCACTTTCCTCATTATCAGATTCAAGCAAATGTTCAGTATATTGTCAGGGGGCAGGGAGCCCACAGCGCTGACAAAACTCAGGCACCGCATAGGAAGCCAACACATTCAAGTGCAGGACCTCACAGCTCTGCCATCTGCAGGGAAGACTCTATTCCCACTTCTAAAGCTTGTGTTTGGTGGAGAATTCTGGTCTGCTTGATCTTCTGCTCATGAGAGGTAAGATCAGGAAGGATCAGCAACCAGTGCTAAAGGCAATCAAGATATCCCTTGATCTCAGAAAGCACAAGGAATGAGAAGCCTCTCTGAATCCAAACTCCCGGCTGTAGGCTTTCTTCAGGGACAATGTCTACCGTTCATTCTCTCTGGTCTCACACTGGAAGTGAGAGCCAGTTTTCAAAACACCAATGTGAAATACAATGCAATCATCTACATACTCCAAGAGAGACCCTACACAACTTTCAAGAGGAAGACTATGAATGAATACAAGTTTGTTTACAAATCTCTGTTAAACCAAGGTGTGATGATGCATGGCTGTAATCCCAGGGACTCAGGAGGTTGAGGCAGGAGGACGACCAGTTTGAGGCCTGAGGCAGTCTGTGTAACTTAGCAAGACCTTGTCTCCAAATAAATAAATATAGGGGCTGGGAGTGCAGCTCATGATGGAGCACTTGCTTAGCATGTGTGGGCCCCTGGGTTCAATATCCTAGTATGGGGAAAAAAAAAAAAATTTAATACAAATCACTCTTAAGTGTCTTTGCACTACCTTCTACTGGGGAAAAGCACTTTATCTAGGACAAGAAAAGTAGCAAGAATCAGAAAAAAAAAATGAAACACTTCACAGATTTTACAGCAAAATATCACTGTAATTAATTACATGTATTTGTTAACTCTCTTCCCAACGCTCCTTTAAAAATATAACACGTATGAGGTAGAAAGCATGTGAGCTCTGTGGTCAGAAAGTTTTGGGTTCAGAGCCAGGCACAATGGCTCACACCTGTAATCCCAGCACTTGAGAAGTGAAGACAGTAGGATTGCAAGATTGAGGCCACAGGCAGCCTGCACAATTTACCAAGATCTTGACTCAAAACATAAAAAAGGAGTTAGTTAGGGGAACAGCCCAGTGGTAGAGAACTTGCAAAGTATGTGCAGGACCCTGGGCTCAACCCCCAAGTACTGGTTTAAAAAAAAAAGGAAAGAAAGATACGCATTCAAAACTGGGCTCTGTGGTGGCACAGGCTTGTAACCCCAGCACTCAGGAAGCTTGTAATCCCAGCACTTGAGAGGTGAAGACAGTAGGATTACAAGATTGAGGCCACAGGCAGCCTGCACAATTTACCAAAATCTTGACTCAAAACATAAAAAAGGAGTTAGTTAGGGGAACAGCCCAGTGGTAGAGAACTTGCAAAGTATGTGCAGGACCCTGAGCTCAACCCCCAAGTACTGGTTAAAAAAAAAAAGGAAAGAAAGATACGCATTCAAAACCAGGCTCTGTGGTGGCACAGGCTTGTAACCCCAGCACTCAGGAAGCTGAGGCTGGAAGATCACAAGTTTAAGGCCAGCCAGGGACACACAATGAGACCACGTCCAAAAAAAAAAAAAAAAATGTCCTATCATGCATAAGCTACACCCAGTGGGCAATCTCCTCATCTATAAAACATGAACTATGAACACGGCCTCTCTAGGGAGCTAAGCTCATCTCCAGGGCCTGGCACACAATCACGACCTAAGAGCCATTATTACAGGGGACCCTTACAACAGCCAAACACATGCGCAGGTTCTACCACCCGTTTACAGACGAGGAACTAGAACATCAGGGGACTCACTCAAAGTCACATGGCTCACAGCACACTGTAGCTTCTTTATGCCCAGTCCTGTCCATGACAGTTCCCTCCCTGAAAGATAGAAATCCATGCCCAGACTGGCACACATACAATTTATCTACATGAAAAGAGATCATGTTTTCCAATGGACTGAGATATACTTTGGAGTGTATTTATAGAAAGAGGGAAACTTCAGGCAGAAATTGCTGGTGAAAAAGCTGGCTCTAACAAAAATGGGAGGGGCTGGGATTTAGCTCAGTTGGTAGAGCGCTGCGCTGCAGTCTCTGAGGTCCCGAGTTCAATTCCCAGCACCGCAAAAATGGGAGAAGGACCTGGCAATCCACTCCCAAAGCAATCCCGAAACAGTCAGCCACGGAAAACCCTATGAGGGTCGCTATGAGTCGGATACCGACTCGACGGCACCTAACAACAACAACAACAACAACAAAAATGGGAATGACCTCATTCCACATTACTAATAGATCATGGGGCAAACAAGTGCTTTAGAAGCCTTAAACAGCCGGGTGCGGTGGCGCACAACTGTAATCCCAGTGGCTCGGGAGGCGAAAGCAGGAGGATCGCAAGTTCAAGACCAGCAGCAGTCTCCATAACTTGTTGAGACCCTGTCTCAAAACGTAAAACAAAAAATGGGCTGAGGGTGCAGCTCAGTGGTCCAGCACTTGCAAAGTATGCAAGCACGAGGCCCTGGGTTCAACCCCCAGTACCACAAAAAAAAAAAAAAATCCTTAAACAAATGGGGACATGAAGATGAATACCAAATAAATTAATAGAAAATGAGAGAGAGTGGCACAGAGCTAACAACCTGTTTCTAGGACTAACAAAGTAATTTAAGGTTTAATAAACATGATTCTTGGGAACCACTGTTTTACCGTATATCCCCACATAGGGCCTCCCTCACACCTGTAAGATGAAGAACCTCACAGGGGAAATAAGACAAGCAAATGAAACTAAGACCATGACTAGGACACTGCAAAAAAAAAAAAAAAAAAAAAGGAAACATAGATGCTGAACTTGAGAAAAAAAAAATCAGAAGTGAGCCAGGCGTGGTGGCACATGCCTGTAATCCCAACAACTCAGGAGGCAGAGGCAGGCAGGAGGATCCCAAGTTCAAGACCAGAGGCAGTCTGCATAATTTAGCAAGACCCTATCTCAAAAAGCTGGGGGTGCAGCTTAGTGGTACAGCACTTGCAAAGCATGCAAGCACAAGGCCCTGGGTTCAACCAAAAATACCACAAAAAACAAAACAAAAAAAAAGAATCAGAAATGATACTAGTAATTTTATACCAATCTAAATAGCACTAGTCAGTAAAGAAAAATGTTCAAAGAGCAAGTAAGGTATTGGGATTGATTTGGATGAAGGTTCAAATTTTAATTGTGTTCTTGGTTGTATATGCCTGGACTTGTTGCTCAACTTCTCTTAGCCATTTTTCTCATCTGAAAATGGAGTTGATAACCATACCTACCTCATGGAAGTACAGTGTGAATTAAATGGAGGAGATATTTGAAAAGCATATGCATGACTCTGGCACACATGTGTTTAAGTAAATGATTGTTCTTACTACCAGGAGAGGCAGAGGGTTCTGATTCTCTGTCCCTTAGCCAAGATTTCTGAGGATCAAACCCAGAGCCTTGCGCATGGTAGGCAAGCAGTCCACCACTGAGCTACGTCCTCAGACCCAAGACAAGATTTTAAATAATAGCAAGACACACATCTTTTAGGATATTATGACCTCATCTCCTATCTATGGAAAATCTAGTTTTGGTAACCCTAACATGTTCTTTACCATGTCTAAACTTAGCAACAGTCTGCAGAACTCTCAAAAGCTGAGACAGAATTCTGTAAAGAATCTCTGGACGCAGGGACACACCCCTGTAGTCCCAGTGACTCAGAGGTGGAGGAAGGAGGATCGAAAGTTCGAGACCAGAGGCAGTCTGCATAATTTAGCGAGACCCTGTCTCAAAAACATTAAAAAAATGGGCTGAGGGTGCAACTCAGTGGTACAGCACTTGCAAAGCATGCAAGCTCGAGGACCTGGGTTCAACCCCCGTACCACAAAAAAAAAAAAAAAAAAAAAAAAAAAAAATTCTGTAAAGAAAAACAGAATGATAATACCTTAATGAGAAATAATTACCAAGGGTCTAATGTCTTCTTCTAAAAATCACTAAGGAAATAAACAGATATTTTATTTTAAAGTACATTCAACCTAGCCATTAAATAACAGGAAAGCCAAAACAACCTAAGTGTCCAAAAACTGAGATGAGATCAGACAACTCTAGCAAACCATAGAAAGAAAAGTACATGGCCATTCAAAATAAGTATTCCTGAGTTACTCAATGACCCAAGAATATGCACAATATGTTAAGTGAAAAATGCTGGAATATACACATATATATCTAAACACACACAAACATAAAGGTGATAAAAACAAAAACAAAAATCCAAATACTAGTTTTTTCTGAAAAATGGAATTATATACATTTTGACTGTTTTTCGAAATGTTATACAATTAGCATATACAGAAACAGACCACATTTTTGCTCGTTTTATATTTTTATTTCTTTGGAAAATTGGAATTTGATAAAATTGTAGAGCTCCCTGACTTTAGTCTTGTGCTTCTTGGAATCAAGAAATGCCACTGATGAACTAAAAAAAACTAAAGATTGCCAGGCACAATGGCACCTGCCCCAGCAACTTGGGAGGCAGAGGCAGGAAGACTGCAAGTTTGAGACCAGAGGTACCCTGTATAACTTAGTAAGATCCTGACTCAAAATTTAAAAAACAGTAATAAATGGACTTTGTGGTGCTGCCCAGTGGTAGAACACCTGCAAAATGTGTTAGGCCCTCTGTTCAACCCCCAAGTATCACAAAAAGAGTGAGAGAGAGAGAGAGAGAGAGAGAGAGAGAGAGAGAGTGTGTGTGTGTGTGTGTGTGTGTGTGTCTCCATTGTACAGCACTTGCCTAGCATGTGTGAGGCCCTGGGCTCAGTCCCCAGCACCAAAAACAAAACTAAAATTAGAATAGCAGTACAATTATTGTTCTCAAATAAGACATCTAAAATCTGGCTGTGCAAGAATACTGAGTGAAAAGTTGGGAATTCGAGGCATGGTGGTGTACATCTATAATTCCAGCACTCAGGAGGGTGAGGCAGGAGGATCAACACAAATTCAAGGGCCCCCTGGGCTACACAGTGAGACCCTGTCTCAAAATAGAGGCTAGGGTTGAGCTGCAGGCCTCAGGATGTAGTCTCTGCAGGAGGAGAGAGTAGACTCGCAGGCCAGAAGCATGCTCTTTTTAAGTATAGTTCCTTTTAGACAAGGAAACAGAGGAGGGCGGAGAAGAATAAACAGCAGTCCCTCTAGGTGGCTCTGTAGTCAGATAAAGGTCTGCACATCCCAAAGGACCTGCAGGCTTTCCTAGAAAAGTGATCTAGTGGATTTCTCTTACCTGAACACAACTGTTCGATCTTTGTCAAATTCAACTGTAGAGACTCATTGATCCAGGCCAGCATGTCATGTCGACTTAAGTTATCACTGGTGACTGATGTTGAGTACACGTTCACTGCCATCTTCTACAACATTTAAGCAAAAGACCAAAAGAAAACGGCTTGTGTTATAGTGGGCATGCAAGTATTTCCAAGGGGAACACTCTATTATCTTTCTTTTTAATTTTTTTAATTTTTTTTTTTTTTTTTTTTTTTGGTTCTTAAGAGGTTGAACCCATGGACTCGCATTTATTTTGCAAGTATTCTACTAGTGGGCTGCATCCCTAGTCCCTTTTTAATTTTTTATCTTGAGACACTGTCTCATTAAATTATGCAGGCTGCCTCTGGCCTCAAACTGTGATCCTCCTGCCTCAGGCTCCCAAAACGTTGGGATTACATGCCTGGTGGAATACTCAATTTTCAGGACTTGCTTTCTTCCTCATGGGCCAAACCAGAGACCCTAGGATTCCAGCCATAAACTAGACTTCCATGCATAAAAATGACCTGAGCTGGGCACAGTAGCACACCCCTGTAATACCAGCACTCAGCAGGCCAAGGTAGAATTGCAAGTTCAAGGCCAGCCTGGGTTACATACTAAGAGACCCTGTCTCAAAGAAGCAACAACAGAAAAAAAAAGGATGATCTGAAATGATATTAAATTATAATCTATAAGAGGCATTAAGTAAAGGGATGTGTAAGTACTTTATGAAGGGAGGCTGATGCAAAAATAAGAACAATCCCTTTAGAAAACATCGGTCCAAGGGCTAGGGGTGTAGTTCAATGGTACAGCATGTGGTTAGCATGCATGGGTTCAATCCCCAACACTACAAAAAACAAAGAATAAAAAACACAGGCAGGCATGGTGGTACACACCTGTAATCCCAGTGCTCAGGAAGCTGATACAGGAAGATCATGAGCTCCATGCCAGCCTGGGCTACATATCAAGACCCTGTCTTAAAAATCAAACAAACAAACACACACACACACACACACACACACACACACACACACATAAACTGGGCACCCAAAGCACATACCTGTAATCCCAGTGACTCAGGAGGCTGAGGCAGGAGGATCACTGGTTTGAAGCCAGAGGCAGCCTGCATAACTTAGGGAGACTCTTGTCTCAAAACATAAAAGGAAAGCTGGGGATTCAGCACTTTCCCAGCATGCAGGAGGCCCTGGGTTCAACCCCCAGTACTACAAAACAAAGGACTATATCTACTTTCATAATTTTCAATAACCCAGATACTACAAAGGTCGTGTCAAACAACAATCTCAAAAGTGTCTTTGATCCTAATTAATTCTCTGCTGAGCCCCCTGATGACTGAAGGGTACCTGAAGGCCTGGTGCTTCAGATATTTGCCATTTAACCCCAACAACCTCTGCAAGCTTCATTTCATTGTCTTCATTTACAGGTGAAGAAAGGGAGGTCCTGGAGATTGGTAACCAAGTCTGTCCAACCCCATCAACCACATTCCCAGAAAATGCTAACTCTCACCTTCTTCCTAGGCTTTTAAATTCCAAACAATAAACACACAGCAACAAATTATCTTTTTTTTTTTTTTTTTTTTTTTTTTTTTGAGACAGGTTCTTACTGTATCGCTCAGGCTGGCCTTGAATTCCTGGGCTCAAATGATCCTCCTGACTCAGCCTCCCAAGTACCTGGGACTACAGGAGTGTACTAACAAATTTCATTTAAAACACTAGTAAATGTGGATGCCATAGTCTGTGAATACAAGTGCAGGCATTCCTTTTTCACTCAGCAAGTATTCCTAAGTTCTACCACATGATGGGCAATGGTCTAGGGACAAGCAAACAGGTGAGCAAGAGGGACAAGGCACCTGTCCACAGGAGTAGCCATTCTAATAGTGGAAGTCTGACACTGACCCAACACACAGATCAACCACCTGAGCAATGGAGCTGGTGAATGTAGTCAGGGAAAGTCTCTTTGAGGGAAAGGCTGACTTTGGTACCCCATCTAGAAGAAGAGGACTCCTGCCAAGTAAGCAAGATGGGGAGCAAGAACAAAAGTAGGCAAAGAAATCAAGAGACCAGAGTGCTAGGACTCTCCAGACCTCAGTAAAGAGTCTGAACTCTATAATAACTGTTAAAGAATTCATTGTCAGGTTTTAAATGGGGCAGAGTTTCAGTCTTATTAAAGTGTGGAAAAGATCATCCCGGTTGCTGGTAGGAAAGAGACACAAAGGAGGAAAGACTCAAGCAATAGGAGATAAGGGAAGGCTACTGAGTCAGACACAACTCAACAGCACCTAACAACAACAATCCAGATCTAACTGAAATCCCTGGGCAGACACCATGAAGACACACTACAAAACAACAGGTTTTACAGTGACCTTGACAGTTCTCATTTTTTTCATTTCATGAGACATCAACATTACCAAAGGAGTGATAAGTGGGATTCACAGCAATCTGGAACAACCATGGGAAACCAGTGCTTTGCTTTTGTGGTACTTCCTTCCCTCCATCTACTAATTAGTGTATGAGCTGGTCTTCCCACATACATCTCCTACACTGAGCTGCTCCAACCCTCGAGAGTCACACAGGTACAGAATTTGACAGCCAGAGAAGACAAGGACCTACCTATGCAATGCCCTTCTTATGAGCACGGGTGACTGCAGCCTATAGTGGTAAATGACTTACGACGTCTGTGCCCCTGATATCCCTCAGCAGGAAAGGGTACCTACAGAAACAATTTTCAGAAAGCAAACTATCAACGCTTTTGTTGTTATTGTTGTTAGGTTCCCTCAGGTCTGACTCATAGTGACCCTCACAGAGTTTTCAGGGCTGATAATTTTCAGGAATGTGTTGCCAGGTCCTCCTCCCATTTTTGCGTTGATGGGGATCAAACCCAGGACCTTAAGAGAGCCCAGAGCAGCACTCTACCAACTGAGCTACACTCCAGCCCCATTCACACTCTTACATTCCAAAATCAGCTGATATAACAATGTTATGCAAGAGACCAACACAATTTAATTCCTGACTCCACTGGGAAATTAATCCCTGTTTCAAAAGCAATTCATTCGAACCTCTATGACTAGAATTACCCACCAGACTGGCATTATCTCTGCATTTCTGAACCATTTCCAGACCAGATTTGGGCCAGGATGGAATCCACTAAATGGAAAAAACTGAAAGTTTCAGACCAAGAGGACCTGGGTTTGAAAGTGAGACTATCTCATTAGTTGTGTGACCTTGGACAAGTTACTGAAAATCGGTGTGTCTCCATTATAAATTAATACAATCTATCTAAAAAGGGGCTGGGATTTAGCTCAGTTGGTAGAGCACTGCGCTGCAGTCTCTGAGGTCCCGAGTTCAAGTCCCAGGACCACAAAAATGGGAGAAGGACCTGGCAATCCACTCCCAAGGGAATCCCGAAACAGCCATTGAAAACCCTATGAGGGTCGCTATGAGTCGGATACCGACTCGATGGCACCTAACAACAACAATCTAAAAAGGATCATGGAGAGATTGAGGTGAGAGAAGATACATAAAATGCTTGGAATTATACCACCTATAAGTAATATTAAATAAACAAAGTAGGGACTTCCTCTCAATCAGCCTATCTCCAGTGCCAAAAACAGTACCTGAAACCTTCCACCACCCTCTCTCATCAAGATCCACTGCAAGGCCGGGTGCCATGGCTCACACCTGTGTTCCCCGCAAGGCAAGAGGCCAAATCAAGAGGATTGCAAACCTGAGACCAGAGGCAGCCTGCATAACTTAGTGAGACCCTGTCTCAAAATAAAAATTTTAAAAATGGGCTGGAGGCGCAGCTCACTGGTACAATGCTTGCAAAGTATGCAAGCATGAGGCCCTGGGTTCAGTACCCCAATATCACGAAAAAGAAAAAAATGAAAAAAGATCCACGGCAAGCCCTCAAGGTACTCTGTCTCAAGCTGTTCTTACAGAACAGCCAGGAAGAATTTTCTGAATAACAAACCAAATGTCTCCCCCTGTTTAACATCCCTGAATGAACAAATAAATGAAATGAATACTGTGTGCAGAATGCTACCAAGGCAAGACATCCAAATAAACACATGATCCCAGGCTGAGCACTCACAATCTATCTTGGCAACATTCATGTATATATCAGGTACTGTGTGTGTCATGCTGCCATAAAATGTAAGCAGCTGGTAAAGCCACGTGTTACTGACCACACCTCAGAGCAAAAAACGTTAATGACCTTTCATCATCATATAATTTAAAACTGTTTCATTAGCAGTACATTAAGACCTGGTCCCATGTGTTCCACAAACTCTGCAGCCACTAAGTACATGGGATTAGGCACCCTGTGGATGTGCAATAAACATCCACTGATGCAACCAATTAATTGGCTCTTCCAGGCTGTCAAAATAGAGCCTAGTTCTCAGAGCTGCAGCTTCAAATCACCCTTCACAGTAAGAATTCCACAGCTTGGTGGCAATGAAGCTCATGACCACCTCACACTTTTTGCCCTTCCAGGGCTCCTAGTTCCAGGTCTTGAGTCCCATGAAGAAGCCGCTTATACTCTCCCCAGGTGCTTTCTCTCCTTTCCGCTGCTCTCGTAGCCACCTCCCTAATTCGCACTCTACTATTCTCCACACACCATCCTGAGCCCTACGGAAAGAGTGGGAGTAAGGTGCCACCAGAAAAGAGCTATGTGACCCTGGATAAAACACTGCCCTAATGGCTCACCACCTGCAGCTGTAGCACTGTGGCATCCGATCCCGTCAGATCTCAGAAGCTAAGCAGGCTCAGGCCTTGTTAGTACTTGGATGGGAGACCGCTTGGGAACACTATATACTGTACGCTTGGAAGAAGGACCCATCACCCCACTCCCAAAAATCAATCAGCCATTGAAAACCCTATGAATAGCAGAGAAGCACTGACAGTAGTGTTTCACCTGTTATACACAGGGTTGCTGTGAGACGGACACCGACTCCACAGCACCTAACAACAATGGCTCACCCGTAAAACAGTATCTTCTACACAAAATAGTGGCCAGGATTAATGAGAATCTAAGTGAAAATCTCACTGAAAGGCACATCATGTCCTAAGCTTCCCTATGTGCTACAAACTGCGCTAGGCACGCTGACACACCACAACAAAGGGTGCATCTCTATGAAAAATGCTTTCTAGTTCTGGACCATGGGGAGAAAGCACAACAGAGGCTAAGAGCCTGGACTCTGGAGTCACAGATGTTCAGTCACTTGTGTGACAGCATAAGGCAAGTCACTTCACTGCTCAGTGTCTCAGACTTCTCATGTGTAAAATGAAGATGGGCTAGGGGCATAGCTCAGTGGCAGAGCACTTACCTGACATGCAGGAGGCCCTGGGATCATCTCCAGCATCACAAGGACAATACAATGAAGATAAAATATCTCTTAAAGACAGTGTGAACACTAAATAATACAATGCCTGACACACAGCAAGTGCCAATTAACAGAGCTATCTTTATTACTCTCAGAGACATTCCATCAGAGATGGACGCCAGGCCTGGGATTACTTCCCCCGATGGGCCTTAGGATCCTCCAAAATGGGACAAAAAGGTCAGGGTTTGCCCTGCAGCACCAGAGGACAGCTGAGAAGTAGGGACTGGGAAAGTCCTGCTGATACCACACTCGTATACTGTTTTCGCAGTAATTACAGAAATTATCTTCTCCATGTATTAATTTTCTTATTTCCTAGCTCCCTCCCCACAAGTCACTCCTAGAAAGCACGTCCTTGCCTGCCTACTCCTGGTCCAAAGCCAGCACTCAGCACGGTGCCTGGCACCGCAGAGTCACTCGACAAACACCTCTTGGAGAAAGGACGGAGTACAAAGAGCTGCCTTACTTTTTGCCAAGCACCGCGCTATGACTTTTCTCTACTTGTACGGCCCATTACTTACAACGTGCCCGCTTTACAGATGAGGAAGCAAAGGCCCAAAGAGGTTACATCACCTGCCCAAAGTCGCACAGCAGGGAATGGAACCCAAGTCTGAATCCATAATCCCAACTCTTCCCATTAGGCAATACTGCCTCCTACAATGAGGGTCCCCAGAGTTCCTACACAGCCCACCTCGCCTAATACACGCCCTCCAGAGTCCAGCCGGCCGGCCGCCTCGGTACAAGTTCCACACCTCCGCTACGGCCCAGAAGCCCCCACGCCGCCGGGGGCAGCCCCCACTTCCGGCCAGAGGCCCCGCCCCCGGCAGACCGGAGCGCGCGCGCCCCCCACCCCGGCTCGGGCCGCGCGCGCCGGGTCACGGCCCCGCCCTTCCCCCAACCCGGCCCAAACTGCACCGCCGTGTGGGGCGGCCGCCTGCAGAGTTTGCCCGGCCGCGGCCCACCGAGCAACCCCCACAGCCACTGTCCCTGGCTCGCTAGCAGGCTTACCGGCTCTCGGCGGAACCGCGTCCACTGCCCGCGCCCGGCTCCGGTTCCGTCTTCGTCTCGTTCAAACCGTCCGACCCCGCCCGCCGGCCCGCGCGATGACCTCACACGCACCTCCCCGTGACGCGCCGACGTAACGGCTCGTCATCGCCCGCCGGCTCCTTTTATAGAGAGGGGAAACGAGCGCGCGCCAGGGGCGGACGCCAAGCCATGATCGACGGTTGAGGAGCCCGGGGGCGGGGCTCCGGCTGCAGGGACGACCGGACACGTGATCGGCTACAGCCAATGAAGTCCAGCCTCGGGCGGGTATGACTCCGCCCCGAAGGCGGGGTCCAGTTACACATTCTCTGCGGCACTGGGCAAAAATAAAATTGGTTTTACAATGAATATCCACAAACGTGGGTTGTTGGGCAAAGGTACTTGAAAGGTTCTTTGAGGAAAGATTCTTAAGTTACCTGAGAGACACGTTTAGGGACCGTCCTACCTACAAGAGCCCTGTAATACCATGCGATTCATTTTCTTCGTAATCTTAGGTGAGGTTGCCTGTTTGTTTATACCTTTATTGTCTGCCTACCCATAAAGTCTACAAAAACAAGAGCTTCCTCATTTCAGTTCCGGGCTGTGTCGAAGTGCCTTTACCTAGATTCTCATTAGAGCCTTACTAAAAGAATGAATTACACTACTTTCCAACAGAGAAAATGGGGCTCAGGCCAATTGACCTGCCCAGAATTACATAGTTTGATCCAGGTTTCAGGCTGGTTTTTTGGTCTAGATATCATTTATTCGTGTATTCAACAAATATTTATTTTTCCTGATCAAACAGGCCCTAGGGATACAATGGTAAGCTGAAACTAGACACAGTCTCCGACGTTTTTAAGTTTCCAGTCTGGCATGGGAGGCAGAGTACAACACAATTACACAAATACCTGTTTAATGATAGGGCTGGGTGAGAGGCAGGAGTTGTATATGGAAAGGGTGATGGCACTTGCATTGTGTGAGCAAGGTCCTAGAGATGCCTTCTAGGTCAAATCTCACATAGTTGCTGAAGGGAAGACTTTGTGGGGAGCTGGGGCAGGAGCTCTTAATGGACTGGAGGCCTTTTGGTATTCTAACTACCATGACATACTGCTAGTTCCTATGGTCTGTGGCACTCCAAGAGTATATCACAAAAGACTTGTCCTCACATGGGTAGTGTGAAAAGACTTCCCAGAAGTGACACTTGTCCAAAAAGATGAGGAATTACCTTGGCAAAAGGGTTGGGGTAGGAAAGAACAAGCAAGAGGAAACAGGAAAGAACCTTGTAACCAAGTGATTATACCACCACTAGCAATATTAGCATTATAATGAAGCATCAATAATTGATTAAAGATATTTGTAAGTGATTTAAAGCAACATCTCATATCTTCATTTTATACATGAAAACTGTCACGTCCACTTCTAACCATGCTTGCTGTTCAATAAACAGAACAGAATCACACTGCCTCCAAGTTGTTGTGTCTCTGTCTCTCATTGCTGACTCCTTACCTGCCTTTGAGACCCTTGGATCCTGCAGCAACTGAACTGCGGCAGAAAACATTAAGTTTTCAACAATGAATTTCATAAGTAGCAAAGCTAGTAGGTCTGGGTTTAAATCCTGACTCTACTAGGAGTTAGAATTAAATAAAATATGTACAGGCTAGGAATGTAGCTCCGTGGTAGAGCACTTGTTTAGCATGCACAAGGCCCTGGGTTTCAACCTCAGCACTGCAAGGAAAAAAAAAAAAAAGATTTATATAAGGTTCCTAGACCACTCCTAGCACACATTATGTGCTCAATAAATGTATGAGTTCTTTCTCTTAATAACAATTATCAAATATCAATTTATTTTTTGTCAGTATTATTGACACCCATTTTGTTTGGGGGATGGTGAGTACATTAGTGTGGGGTTTGAAACCAGTGGAGAAAGTGTTCGTAGTGCCCGAGTAGAGTATGGACAAGGTTTTGGGAACTTGGGGTGTAACAGGAAGTTCTGTGCAAAATAAAATTTACCTACTCTCCCACGACAGCTCCCAAAGAGGTGAGAGAAGGGCACACAGCCTGCTCAGAGTCCACACTCCTTCCAGGAGAGAAATTCAGCCAAGGTCATCTGAGTCAGATTAAGCCCTGGCTGGGAAAGGCCAGAGAGTAAAAAGAAAAGAGAATCTCTATCCTGCTTGGGAGATTTTAATATGATTTTTAAGTTTTGCTCCCCTGCTGCTGGGGATCAAATCCAGAGCCTTACACATACTAGGCAAGTGCTCTACCACTGAGCTACAACCCCCAGCCTCTTTAATATGCCTCTTTAAACAATTGTTTTAATATGTGAAGTAATCTCATACTATAGATAGGAGTTGAATCTCCTCTTCAAAAACAAAAGAAACAAAACACTATGACTTCAAGGCCTAAGTTTTACAAATATATGACAACTTTATCTTTAAAAATGGTGTTAGAAGCCAGGTGTGGTGGTACTTGTTGGAGAATGGCGAGTTTGAGGCAGGAGACGGCTTACATAACTCAGCGAGACCCTGACTCAAAATACAAAAATAAAGAAATGGGTTAGGGGAGCAGCCCAGTGGTAGAGTCCTTGCAAAGTATGTACAAGGCCCTGGGGTCAATCTCCAAGTGCCACTAAATAAATAAGGTGTTAGGAGATCTCCACTTTATTGAACTAAAAAAAAAATATGTTGAGGATCTTTCAAGCTCATGGAAGAGATGACTACAAAAATAGGAAATTATAATAGAAAAACTTCCTACTGACATAGATTCTTCTACAGCAACATCTTATACACGGAGACGGAGGACTCCAAGTAGGGAAGACCTCCTAATCCCTCTTAGAATAGGTACAAGGAAGCCTTCCTGGAAGAGGGGAGAACTGGAGGACCAGCCTGTCAAGGGCAGAAGGCTGCTCCACACAGAGATTAGATGTGCAAAGATTCAAAGTGAGGGGTTGCAAAGTCCAGTAATGCCAGGCTGTTTTCTCTCTGCGGTGCTGATAAGCCACACTCACACAGAACATAGATGGGTTAAAAGACCTCAACCAGGGGATGTACATATATAGATAAATATACTCACAAAAAAGACATGCAAGTAGAAAGGAGGCCATTGGTGGGGAGGGAAGGGATTTGGGAGGAAGGTCATGAGACGGAAAGGGGAAGCGAACATGAGCAACGTACAATGCAATGCATGTATGGAAATGTCATGAGACCCATTAAGTTGTACATTAAACATTACCAATAAAATAAATAAATAAGATCTCAAAATAACACACACCTCTAATCTCAGCAACTCGGGAGGCCAAGCCAGTAAAATTATGAGTTCTAGGCCAGAGGCAGCCTGCATAATTTAGGAAGACCTTTTTTCAAAATAAAAAAATTAAAAATGGTTTAAGGGTGTAGCTTAGTAGTAGAGCACTTGCAAAGTATGTGTGAGGCCCCGCGTTCAATTCCCAAGTACTGCAAAAAGGGACCTCATACACAAGGCTTAATGCACTACTTATATATTTCACAATTACAATTAAGAGTTTTAAATGTAACAACACCAGGCACAGTGGCATCCGCCTGTAATCCCAGTGACATAGGAGGTAGTAGCAGGAAGATTGCAGATTTGAGGCCAGAAGCAGTCTGCATAACTTAGAATCTGGCTCAAGATAAAAAAAATGAAAAGGGGGTTGGGGATGCAACTCAGTGGTGGGTCACTTGCAAAGTATGCGTGAGGTTGTGAGTTCAGTCCCCCAGTACCTAGATAGATAGATAAATAAATAGATAGATAGATAGATAGATAGATAGATAAAAATAACTAAATGCAACATGTGATTCAAGCATGGGGTATGGGACCAGAAACAAAATGTATTTTTCTTTTTCTATAGACATTATTGGAGCAATTGGCAAAATCTAAATAAGGTTTGTAGACTAAATTAGTGTATGAATGTTCATTTCCTGATTGTACTATACTGTGGTTTTGTAAGACAATGTTCTAATTTTAGGAAATACATGCTAAAGGATGTAAAGGTGAAAAGGCATCAGGTCTACCACTTACTTTCCAATAGTTATGCAAAAAGTGATATTAAAAGTCAGGTATGGTGCACGCTTGTAATACTAGCCCTCAGTAGGCTGAGGCAGGAGGATGGAGAGTTGGAGGCCAACCGGACTACATAGTGAGTTCAAGGTTAGCCTAAGCTACACAGCAAGACCTGTCTCAAAAATAAAACAAACAAATAAATAAGTAGAAAAGTGATTTTAATGTATAAAGGATGATGAAGCAAATGTCATGAAAGTGTTAATATGTGGGGAATTTGAGTAATGGTTATTTAGGAAATCTTGGTTTTCCCACTCTTCTGTTAGTGTAAATTTATCTTAAAATTAAAAGTTTCTAAAAATTGCCAGGTGCTATAGCACAAGCCTGTAATCCTAGTGACTCCAAAAGCTGTGTCAAGAGGTTCAAGTTTAAGGCCAAAGGCAGCCTGTGCAGCTTAGTGAGACTTTGTCTCAAAAGATAAAATGGGGCTGGGGGTGCAGCTCAGTGGTAGAGCACCTGCCTAGCATCCACACAGGCCCTGGATTCAAGCCTCCACTATGGGGCTGGAGGTTAAAATAGATAAAGCTTAGCAGAAGGAAAGAAAGAAGAGAGAGGGAAGGACAGCAGTTAGGCTAGATCAAAGAAGAGAAGGAAGCAAGGAAAGTAGGCAAATTGTACCCCAGTTCACAAAGGACCAAGAGTAATTCCAAACTCCAGCAAAATGAAACAAGGAACAAAGGTAGACTTTAGCTTCACAGACCAGATTCCAACTCAAGACCCCTAAAGCTAATGCCTATGTGACTTTGGGAATGTGAAGGGACCTCTCTGTTCTCTTCCTCATCATCATAATCCAGCCTCCCTGCATGTTGCTAGGAACGTTCTCCAACTGTAAAGAAAAAAGTAGCTCTCATCTGTGCTTCACAAACACTCCATCATTTGGCCCATATAGCAGCCATGTGAGGTTGATTTTATAGCTGGGTAAGCAGAGGCAGAGTACATCTAAAGCCACAGATGAGTAGGAAGTGAAGCCAGGAGGGGAATCCCATCAATTTAGCTCCAGAGGAATCAGGACCAAGCACAGGCCTGGAGCCGAGGCATTCTAGCAGTTGGCTAGAAAACCAGAAGGATGGAGGACGGGTGGAAGAGATGTCTGGTGCTGACCTCCCATCATGACCACATAGCCAGGGGACTGCACAGAGGCCATTCCCTGCACCCCTAGACAAGATCCCTTCCACAAGGCCAAAGGCATCCCTATCCCCTCTCTGTAAGGAGGGACATTCAGACATGGCATGAGGGACAATGTGGGATACACCTCCAGACGCTGTTGTTGCTATAGCTCCTGTATATCTGGGCAATATTTCCCTGTCCTCTTTGAGGACACTATTAGTCGTAAACATTACTTGTGAGTCTAATTCCAGCACGCAGTTCTTACTGCATTGACGGATGGGTCTCGTTTTCACAGGAATGCGATCTAATACATGAGAAGGGCTTACTGCCTGGCCAAGCTCCAGGCAAAGCACTTTACTCAGACTTAGCTTTTGAACTTCAGAAGCATATGAAGTAGGTGTGATTTATCAAACCCACTTTTCGATGCAAGATGAAAAAAATCCAAGTGACACAGCAATGTGGCGGAACCTAGATAGACGCAAACCGACAAGCCAGCTTTAAAAAAAAAAAAAAAAGGCCTACCTAGGATGTTAACGGAAAGACCCAGCAATCTGCCATTAAAAACCCTATGAATAGCTGAGAAGCACTAACAATACTGTTTTGCCATAGGGTCACTGTGAGTCGGACACCTACTCAATGGCTCCTACCAACCAAGGATGTTAACTCCAACCTCTCGCCCCATATGTTGACCATATTCTCTCATAGCCATACATCCTGGCTCTCTCCAACCTGAGCTTGACTCACCTTCAGAAAAGTTATGCATTACCTCTGCATCCCCTCCAAGGCCCCCATGAACCTCGCCACAAGCAGGATAGGGCACCCCAGGGCTGCTCACCTGGAGGGCTAGTCCATCTCCTCTCGGGGTTTCGAGGCTGGTGCTCTTTATTTTGCTTCATCCTGTCCCAGTATTTAATGCACACTGTACACAAGATGGCTTAATTGGGCAGCCAGGGCCTGTGGGATCTCAACACCATAGAGGTAGGAGTGCAGACTCGGCCTCTTGCTTATTGCCGGTTCTCACCATGGCAACTTGCACCTGGACTGGCATAGCCTATGGCAACTTCCTAATAAGTGTTTGTGTATGTGTATGATACCTGGGGGTTGAATCCAGGACTTTACACATACTTTGCAAATGCTCCACCACTGGGCTGCACTCCCAGCCCATTTTTAAATTTTTTATCTTGAGACAGGATCTCACTGAATTAGACTGCCTCTGATCTTGAACAAGTGATCCAGTTGCCTGGATTACAGGTGTAAGCCATCGTGCACAGCTCTAAAAACGTTTTTCTATCATTCCACTGTCAAATTGTTCTTCCCTCCCCAGCTAATTTGGGCTCAACCCTTTTGGAACCTGATCTATGAAGGCAAGCAACTATGTTAGAGATGACCAGGATTATAAGTCACATGATGAGAAGCTGAGAAGCTCAAGGTGCCATGTCTGCCCTGTGTTCAATTGACAAAATGTCACATTCATCCTATTTGTACCTTACTCTACATGAACTTGTGGTTAGCTCCAACTCATAGCAACCCTATATGTAGCAGAACCCTATGTGTAACAGAAAACAGTACCTGACACTGTGCCAAACACACTTTTTTGTCTGACCCCATTATTGTAGTGGATTTATTGTCTGCCACTATATTTCAGAGTTCTCTGCTATTCAAAAGGCTTTCAATGACTAATTGTTTCAGGAGTGGGCTGCCAGGTCCTTCTCACTAGTCTGTCTTTTTATTCTAGAAGCTCAGCTAAAACCTGTCCACCATGGGTGTCCCCCCACCCCGCTATAGCTTTTAGCATCACAGCAACAGGCAGGCCCCCACAGGACAAGCAGACAGACATCTGGGGGCTACATGCACTAGGCAACCAAATCAAGATTAACCTCTGGAGAGGTAAGATTTCCTTTACTCCTTCTCTCAGAAGGAAGACGAGGTAGCAAGCTTATCATGGTGGGCTCTGGGTTTGGGATATCTGCCTGGCTGGTCTCAGGTAAACTAAGGCGAAACTATGAGAGGAGTTGCAATATTGGCTAAGTGTTTGTTTTGATGAATGGTAGAATTTTAGTCTGGGGCATCAGCTGAGAGCCACACTCAACCCAAAGGGCCATGTTAGGATCACAGAGTCATCTCCAACTAAGATACTCAAACTCTAAAGTTAGAGGCAAGCAATCGATGCTGTCACAAGCTCTGCAAGGGATGAAGGACACTGCAGTAGACCTTAAGCCTCATGGTTGCCTGGGACTCCACAGAATTTAAGAAATCCTTGAATGCATGAAAGACCAACTCTTCAGCTTTAGCCAAGCCCTCCCACACACCACCCACCTGACCTGTGAAGAATAAAATGGACACGAGACTATTATAGAGAAATACTGATTTTAATTAAACAGAATAAGGTAAACTCTAGGCATCTGTCATCTTTCAGCCTAAAAATTAGCAAAAACTGTTGAAACAAGGCACAGTTTTTCCCCATACTTGTTAACGTGGCTCCAGTTACAAAAAAAAAAAAATCTTAATGAAATGTTAAACATAAAAATAGAAGTCTGAGATTGTTAAAAACGGCGTATAAAAAGCCCCACAAAAGTTGTCAAAGTTGTTCTTACCCTACAAAATAGCACCAGTAGGAAGAGTAAAAGGTGATAAAAACCATCACAACAGCATTTCTGAGATGCAGCTTGTCAGACTCCCCACACCCCTTAAAAACTGACACACTGTGGCATAAAAAAGAATTTAAAAGTCTCCTGAGGGAGGGTTGCGTTTGTATTGCAGGTTTTCTTCCTGCCATCTCTTAGATGAGGGCAAAGTGTGAAAAATGTGCTTCTGCCCTGGTTGTCACAGCTTCTGAGTCCAGAAAAAGGATGAGGAATAGGGTATCCTACTTCTCTCATCTGGGGATCTGTGCCTGTGGAGCAGGGTATCTTCTGCAGAGGGGATGGAGGGATCTTAACTAAGGTCCCTCCTTCACGCCTCTCTCATTAGGAAGAAGCTGAACTTGTCTATATAACATAAGGCAGCTTACATTATATTAACTCAACCCAACCCTTCCTGAGCGCCCCAGAGGGTTGTTAGTTACTGGGAGGGACTTAGCTAAGGATAGCCCCTGTCCTTGGGTAGCGGGGGAAAAATAGCCCTGAATATGACGGTGATGATGTCATCCCTGCTGAAATCATCATCATAATGCGAAATACTCCAACGTTCCCAACAACAGACTCCAGCCATTGTACCAAAGCAAGGGGAAGGGTAAAATTCAAGAAAGACATATCATTGTTTCCTCTACTGCTGTCCCTAGCAAAAAAATCATCCTGGGCCCTAAAAATGTCCCTCAGCTACATGTCTACAACTGCACACTCCAGTAAACATGGAGCCACAGACATTTTAGAAATTAAAGTCTTGCAACAACTGTTCTCAGGTGATTTTGCAGCATTAACCTGAGTATTGGAGAGCTGTTGGCACTGTGGTTTTGGTATCTTAGCCATAGTTTCTCTGAGCGGTAAACGAAGGAGCGGGGGGAAGCCATTTTACTACCTACTTCAAGTTTTAAAGTTATAGAAGAAAAAATGAGCACCATGTTTGGCTGCTCTGAGCAGCCAGGTCGGAACTGTGCACATGGAGGTGGCACCTCACGGATCCCTGCCAAGGAGGATCAGGTGGCTCTGCTCCCACTGAGCAGAAGAGAACTGAGGTACATAGTGAGAACCCACACAGCTGAGCTGAGGAAAGGCAGAGCTGGGGATGCCTTCAAGGGATCAGGGTGCTTCCTGGGCCCTGGCTCTGCCCCAAACCTCCCAGGGCCCTAGGCCTGGGGGGATTATTCACATGCAAAGTAGTCCTTCAGGGGGGCGAAGAGGTGTCGAATGACAGGCACGCTCCAGGACCTCCCCAGCAGCTTCTGGCGGGCACCCCGGCCCATGTTGGACACGTCAGTGTAGTGTACAGGAAAGCCGAAGATTCTGAAAGAGCACCAGGGTAAAAAGACAGGGAATCAGCACATGGAGGACCTCTGCGTTGTCTGGGAAGGTCCTGGATGTCTCTGCTCTGCCCTTCATCCTGTCCCTTCAACCAGGCCCAATGGGCCTCCAAAGGTGCCCCTTCCACCCCAGGAGGTTCAGGTCCACCAGTTCTTCAGAATCTTTGCTCACAACTCTTATGAGAGTCCCCATTCTGTGCATCCCCAGCACTAGTGCTATGCTCCTGGCACATTTGGTACTCAGGGGACCTTTCTTGAATACACGATGTAAGTTAATGAGTGCATGAAGAAAAGCCAGCCAGCTCTCTGGAAAACATGGACTTTTCTTCAAAACACAATATTGGAGCCAGGCATAGCAGAGTATGCCCGTAATCCCAGTGACTAAGGAGGCTGAGGTAAGAGGATCAGAGTTTGAAGCCAGAGGCAGCCTGCATAACTTAGCAATATTGACTCAAAACTATGACTCAAAAATAAAAAACAGGGTAGAGGTATAGCCCAGCAGTAATTTCAAAGAATGTGCAAGGCACTGGGTTCAACCCAAGTACCAACCAAAAAAAAAAAAAAAAAAAAAACAATGATGGGAGATGTGAAGATATTCCCTTAAAAAGGAATAAGGTCACTCACAAAAATAGATCAGATTTTCAATCACTGCAGGTAAATTACAGTGAGCATACCTAAGCCTTAGAGTAGCCATGTTAAGAGGCTACACAGGACCTCAGTATCACTCAGGTTACAATACTACAATACTACTAAAAATAGTACCATGGGCCATGGGCTGAATGAATGCAACACCTCAGGCCTGTGTCTTACTTTGCCTAAGCACCTACAGAGTGACAGCCATCCACAAACCTCCAACACATCTCCACCCAACATTTTATGCTTGGATCTCAAAATCCAGGAAGAATCCGCAAAGGTATGTATATTGGGCAAGATTACCTACCAATTTTCCTTCTACTAATCACAAGTTACTTTATATTAAGACTACTATAGTGAAGTCAAAAGAAATAAAACTAGAACTGAAATATCTACTATGAAAATACTGCATATGAAAGTCTTCCAAATATAGTCAAAAATTGCAAAGGGGAAAATTCATGGCCTTAAACATTACAAGCAAATAATTTTGAAGATAGTAAGAATATGAACAAGTGGGGGAACTAAATCATTGCATCAAAATAGACAAAACTTCACCTAACAAAGGGAAGACAAAGAAGATGGAATGCTGCTGAGTAGGAATCAGCAAAATCTCTCAGGAAAGAGCAATGGGATTCTTTAGTAGTTCCTCATACATTTTAGTGCCCCAGCTTGTTGGGACAGGAAGATTTTAGGGCAGTTAGTAGACTAATGAGTCTTCTACTCCTTACCATCACCACCACCCTGTCAATTCTGCAAGGAAATAAGGAATACTTGTAAAGAGGTATTACTCCCAGCCCCACTACACAGCAGGGCAGTGAAACCTTGATAATTAAGGCCAGTACCTGCCCATTGGTGCTTCTGGCCTTCAGCATATGTTCCTCCCCATTCTGTCTGTCTACACCATCACCCTCTCCAAGTGCAGCCTTGCTCACCTTTCGAGCTCAGTGCACCACAAAACATCTTCTTTGCCATTCATGACAACAGGGAAAAGTTGGTTTTTCCCCTGTCTGATCGAGTTCGACTTGGTGGTTATTGTCTGTACTTTCTTTAACTAGAGAACAAAATGACATTATGGAGTGAGTGAGCACAGAAGGAAGGATTTTGGGTGGATCCAGGCTCCAAACCTGGAAGGAGAAGGGAGGGAAGGTGTGGGAGAGAGGTGACAGGATAGGCTTGCAGACTGAATGAAAAAAGGTGACTTGGAGGGATAGGAACATCTTGTGCTTCCCACAAACACCAAGAAGTTAATGAACATGAAGAACCACGATCTGAGAGAAGGAGATAAACACTAAGTGACCATGAATGAGATCATATGGGGACAAGAAGACAGAGTTACTGATCAAGAAGAATTAAGGGAAAAGGAAAAATCACCTTAATACAGAGAAGGGTCAACACGAGTTTGGACAAGTGGATCTTTCTTTGATGCACACATTGAGAATTAAGTTTAGAGATCTTAAATCTATTTATTTATTATCTGTGACTGCACCACAGACTTTTTTTTTTGCACAAGCATCAGTTGCTCTTTTATTTGGAATGGTCAATTGAAGTTCTGCCTCTATGTATCTAGCATTAGCAGTTGGAAAGGCTGACTGCCTTTTCCCATGGTGATTATTTATCAAGAATGGCTCCTACTCTCTGTACTTGAAGAAGGAACAGAAAAAATTGTGTGAAGAGGCCCAGCACCAGGGAATCATGAGAGGAGAGGAGCAGGATCAGGCAGACACTAAAGGTCATCTCCAAAGTCCTCATTTAAGGGTCACCAAATACATTTTCTGGAGGGTGCAGTATAGGCCATTCAGGAGCATCTTACCTTTGCTGTCCTACTGAATTCCAAGCAGTCCTGCAGCTCGAGTTTATCATTCTTTGATGCTATGACGGGCCTGGGAACAGCCAAAACCCATTACTTTCTACCATCTACAGAGGGGCCTCAGCTAGGCACCCTGCAAGGCAGGAGGACCCCCACTGTCAGAAGGTGGCTGTCGATGAATGGGCCACAAGTACAGCAGGATGCCAAGGCCAGGGTAGACTAGCCACTGGAAGGGACGGCCTCTGTCTGGGGCCATCATTCCTCCTCCTGAATTTGAGAATTAGTGAAAGCGGGCCAGGCGTGGTGGTGCATGCCTATAATCCCACCAGCTCAGGAGGCGGAGGCAGGAGGATCACAAGTTCGAGACCAGGGGCAGTCTGCATAATTTAGTGAGACCCTGTCTCCAAAAAGTAAAAAAAAATGGGCTGAAGGTGCAGCTCAGTTGTCCAGCACTTGCAAACCATGCAAGCGCGAGGCAACCCCCAGTACCACAAGAGAAATTAGTGAAAGCCAGGTTCTCCCTAAGGAATGGGGAAGAGTGGAAGGGAAGCTGGGAAGCCCCTCAGATCCAGTGCTCACTGGTTTGCTGGCCTTGAGTAAGCCATGCCACTTCCTTGAGCTTACTGTCCTTTTTTGGGGGGTGGGGGGGCTGGTTCTAGGGATCCAACTGAACCAGGGCCTCATTATGCTAGGTTAATACCCAACAGTGAGGTACACCCCCATCCCCATGTCCATTTTAAAATGAGGACCTTGGCCTAGATCTTCGAGGGTTTACTTAATATAATCAGCAACTCATAGCCTTGACCTGGTGGTTCACTGCTGGGGATGCGGGCCCAGGAGGATTGTAAGCGGGTGCCACCCTCACAGGGAAGAACATACAGTTCTTCAAAGCCTATCACTCTTTTAACTTTTACTCTTGAAACAAAGTGTTTTACAAATGCAGACCTGCAAACACGCCCAAGAAGGGCACGAGATAGAACCAGAGTTGATAGAGACAACAACTATCCCCTGTTGCAAACTTCAAGGCCAAAAAGAACTCAGACATGAGAACGGAAACAGCCCACAAGAGAGGCCAAGGAATCACACAAAACATTTCCCTGACTCTGCAGACTTCCTGACATCACCTTCCAGGTTTCCGATGTCACTCTCTCCTCTCCCACTCCATAAACCCAAGGGAGTTGAGGAACCAGGGGGGAAAGGACATGGCACAGAAGTCTTGTGCAAATTCAAAGATAAGACCTACACACCAACTACATGATTTGGGTCTCAGCCCCTGACAGATGCTTGACATATCCACCCCATAACCCTACACAGCTCAGCTATAGCCACCCATCCTTTCTGCCTGAACCCCACCATCCAAGGCAGAAACAAATGCTCAGTATCTTGAGCCCAACCCCTTCTTACTAATCCTACAGACTGGCAGGCTGCAGACACCAGAGGACCCCTGGATGGCACCTCCTGGAACACAATAGTGTATCATCCCTCCTCTGATAATGCAGGAAACTCACTTGTCTCCCATCTCTGTCCACTAGCTGCTTTATGTAGTCTATTCTCCACCCAGAAATTACCATGAACTTCAGACACTATCCATCTCAGCTGTTAGAAACCTCCTGCAATTTCCCATGCCCATGAACACTGAGGCGGGACCACATTTAAAGTTCTGCCTTCTTTCCCTGCCACAATTGCGCTAGGAAAACTGTTTTCTAAGCTGGTCCAGGGATGATGCCCATCCATTACCCGTTCCTTCTGCCTAGAATATCTCAATAACTGCTTGCCTCCCTTCCTTTGTTTTTGCTGGGATGAGACATTCTCCCACCTTGCCATTCACTTTTCTCTATTCCTCCAGCCATGACCTGCAATCATTTATTGTCTTCTCTATCTGCCTCAGTATGTCCACTCCAAGGGAGCCATTGACATACACGTGCCCCCATTAACTGGCAGGAGAGCTTGAATGTTTCGTGAACAAGTCCATTTAATTATGAACATACACACTACATCATCTGATTGGCTGGTTAACCAAGTGAAACAGCAAGACCGCTCAGTGTGGTGGCTCAGACCTATAATCCTAGTACTTGGTAAGCAGAGGGAGGAGGACCAATGCAAGTTTAAGGCCAGCCTGGTCTATAGCAGTGAGTTCCAGGCCAGCAAAGGCTACACACAAGTCCCTGTCCAAAACATCATGATGTTAACAGAAACCCTCCAAGCTATTTCTGCACCCTCTTCCCTCTGCACAAAATCATGCCTTCCCACACTTCCTTAAAGGAGAATGTCGCAAAGCTTGTTTGCAAGTCTGGGGTTCCACATTACCATGACACTTTGCATCTTAATTAGCAAATTGTTCTTCTCCAAAAACATAGAAGAGGTAATTAATCTTCAGCAAAGCAACTTATTTTGTATCTAAATAGCTAACTAAAAAAGTCTGAACTACCTTGAGAACCTGATCAAAAATGTAGGAAATACTGTTTGTTAATAATACTATCTCAAGGAGAAAGTCTTCAGGGTACCACTTGTCATCTCAGCTCTGCCACCTTGCTGGTCAAAGGTCTGGTCCAGGCGTCACTTCACTTAACAATCTGTTTCCCAATGAGAATTGCTACAGCAGCAGGAAGAGGTAGGATGTAGAAGCACCAACAACTCATCCATCTGTTCCCTCTACAGGTGGAATCATCAGTAGGCCTGAGGAGTCCCAGCCTGAGCATCGCCAAGTATTTCCACAAATCCTAACCGGATCTATAACCCAGGTGGGGTTGCTTCCCAGCACAGCTGGCCGTTTTTAGAAGGCTGCTATGCCAAAGCTAATCATTAGCTCAATGTTATTTGGTTGTTACCTGTCCCACTCAGAACCCCTTGTTACCTGTTCATCCCAGGTAGGTTTCCCCAGAAGTATCGGGCCCTGTGAGCAGCAGAAACTTTGATAGCATCGATCATCACTGGATTACACTGCAGGGAGAGAAAGGGAACTGCTAGGGGCCGCCTCAGAATTCACATGTCCATCAGAGTGAAGTTTGACAGGCCAGCCCCACCATTACAGAAGAGGCATGGATGGTTCCTTCAAGTGAGGAGACACCAATTCCCAGCAAGAATCTGATTGAGCTGGGAGCTGTGGCACCCAGCTGTAATTCCAGTACTCTGGAGGCTGAGGTAGGAGAAGTTTCAGGTCAGCCTAGGACACATAGGGGCTGAGGTTTAGCTCAGTTGGTAGAGAACTGCTCTGCGAGGACCCAGGTTCAATCCCTAGCACTACAAAAATGGAGCAGGACCTGAAGAAATCTCAGAACAATCAACCACTGAAAACCCGAGGAAGGTTGCTATGAGTCAGACACATAGGACACACAGGACATGTAGGGAAACTGTCTCAAGTGGAAGGGGGAGAAAAGGGGTGATAGCTGGCAGCTAGGGATACTGGTGCATAGAGGAGGGAAGAGAATCGCTCAGAGTTCCAGGATAGCCTGCAATACAGTGAGATCATGTCATGAAAACAAACAAAAAAAGGTGATGATGGCTGGAACAGAGCTGATGTTCTCTTATAAATACTGGGTGAAGAAATCACAAACTGAGAAACCACAAACTGAGAAAAGGCATTAGACATTATCAGGTGACAGAGTAATTAAGTAAAATCACCTCACAATCGCAATCTGTTAAATCAAGTTCCTCGTTGCTGGAAGGCAGTGGAGGCAATGTATGCTCAGTAAGAGCCAGACAATAGGTTCATGGAGCCAGATCTCTGAGACTTAAGCAGTAAAGTGTTTCTTGTTTTTATTTGGGGTGGGGGGAGTGTAGGGTTTTTGAGCCTGCAGGCATACCACTGTGGTGTCTGATCCCATCAGATCTTGGAAGCTAAGCAGGGTCAGACTTGGTTAGTACTTGGATGGGAGACTGCCTGGGAACAACAGGTGCTGTAGGTTTGGGAGGACCCAGCAACCCACTCCCAAAATAAAATCAGCCATTAGAAACCTTTTGAATAGCAGAGGAGCACTGACAATATTATTTCCCCTGTTGTACATAGGGTCACTCCGAGTTGAGACACCAACTCCATGACACCTAAGAACAATAAGGATTTTTGAGACAAGGTCTCACTGCATAACCCAGGCTGGCCTCAAATACATGCTCTTCCCCCTACCTCAGATTACCAAGTGCTGGAATTACGGGTGTGTCACCATGCCCAGGTAGCTGTAAAGTTCTTTGGAAAACTAAAGTACAAAAGGTATTTTACTATACTGTTTCATGCATATTAAGCTCTGGGGTTATCTTCCTCATAACCCCTAAAGCAGCCATTTTCAGAATAAGGATGAGAAAAAAAGAACTCTAGATTAAAAGTTGAGTGAAATCTCATGGTCCAAATGCAGAGGATGGTTTCATCATTGGGGACCACCAAGATCCATTCACACCGTCCCAAAACCTGGAAATTATTCCCAACCTGCAGGTACCCAAGAACCTTCATGGCCATCTGAGCCTCCCCAACCCAGGTTGCCTTGATTATCAGTCCCCTGAGCCCCTCACCTCCAGGAATCGACAGATATCCCTCTTGTCGCCAACCTTCATGGCTACCACATTCTCAAACATCCAGAAGAAGGGTCGGTCATCGCCCTCCTTAGGGCGTGAGTAGTTTAGCAGGTGGTAGAACTCAAAGAAGAGTCGGCCAGTGCCCTCTACACCCAAAGAACAGAGAGCAGGGTTCATTCAAAACCTTCAGCACAAGCCTCTACATGCCCTGAGACCAAGCAGTTCCCAGTAAAAGGCCCATGTCTTCACATTCCTAGCTCTTTGGGGTCCCTGTCATGACCAAGCTAGGACACAATCTCCTCTATAGTGGGATGAGGATTTATGTATGATGCACTATGGTCACTGCCTAAGGGCTGTGAAACTCTAAGGAAGGTTGGCAAGGCTGAAAACAAAGCCAACAACCCCTTCTCGGGCTGCTCTACCCGGACTCCAACTCAGGTGTGGGAAGGCTTCGGGGACCACTGGACAGAAGAGGTACTCACCATAGAGGCCTTTCCTGGCAGGATTCACATTTGAGAGGTCATTGCACGGGCTTCCACCAATCACCAAGTCAAACGGGCCCCATTCATCAATCTGAAGGACAAGAGTCTGGCTCAGGGAAGGGATGGGGCTGAGGAAGGAGGGTCAGAAAGCCTAGATTGTGAGCTAAAGCTCCAAGAAAAACCCAACTCTAATACCCGTGTCTTGTCAGCAACTCCACTTCAGACCCAAGAAAGCTCAAAGCACAGGATTCCCCAGAACAAAATCATTCTTGATTCTTTCTAAATCACCATGGGATGTCTTCTATCCACAACCCTAGGCCCTAGGGATGGTATGCCTTGAGATCAGGGAGGGCAGGGGTGGGGATGGAGAGAGGGACAAGGAAAAGGAGAGTGGAGCCCACAAGGGCACAGGGCATCCTCACATTTTTCTTTGTGATGTTCCTCACGTCATTCACATATTTGATATTCCCCTCGTGTTTAACGGTTCCAACAGCGATGGACTCTTCACACACTTCGGAGGCAACATACTTTTCCACCTTGATGCCCAATTCTTTAAGGACCAAGTACCCTGGGGAGAGCAGGTAAACACTTGAGCAGAAATGATATAAAGTGCAGAGTAGCTCAATGCCACTGCTTCTTGCTCTGTTGAAACAAAGATACATCTTATTCTATCACTGACAGTTTAGGAGTAAATGAGTCACCTCAAGCACAGTCCACAGGGCACCAGGTATATATATGGGCTGTGCTTGCTTACTTGGCATGAGGGAATCTTGGGAAATGCAATGGATAGTAGTTGTTATTGCCTAATGGATCACCAATATTCTTATGCATGTGGGTTGGAAATTTTTAGACACATAAACAGAATAAAAACTAAAATGCAACAGCTAAGATATGCATTTTTAAAAGGACCAAGAGTGGTGAGAAGGTTAAGAGGCGTGGAGAGAAGAGATACAAGCAAGTACAAACAGGTGACTCCCAGGGGCCTTTCTAGGAACTGACACCTGGGCCAGGCCTTCAGACTTTTGGCTTAGAGCATACCTGGGGTACAATCAGAACCTTACCTGTGGCAATTCCATCAAACAGTGATAAGACTCGAATGGGCCGCCTTCGGGCTGCTGGAATGGCAGGGTACAGCTTGGGGGCCTCCTGTCAGAGAAAGAAGTAGGGTCACCGGGGTGAAGGAGCAGGGGTATAAGACCCAACCTGACGTAGGAGTGGGCAGATGCTAAAACTTTGATGGGATCATGGAACATGCCAGTCTGCATTTGGCACAGAATACCATTCTGTCTTTAGACATGAGGCACAGCTCATACTCACACAAATACACATAAAAATGTGACCCTTGAGAGTAATGAATAACCCAGGGGGTCTAAAAATAGAAAATCTGCTCCTGCTAAAATTTGAGTAGATCACAGGCTTGAGTAAATCACTACCCTGTTCATCTCAACTAACTCACAAAGTTATTCTTATATGATCTCAGCATCAGGCCCTTGCAGCCACTAGCAGGGTCTCAGCCTCCAAGGGGGTCTGTTTGTACAATGGATCTTCCTCTCCATTAACTCTAGCTATGAGAAATCCAGAGCATTCCAGACCCCTGGGCTTTGGTGGTGGGTGAGGAGCCTGTGGCTTACATATTCAAGGCCTGGGTCAGTGGTGAAGAAGGCCTGCAGCCGCACGTTCCAGTCCTTCCGGCGTCGTAGGACACCATGGCAGCGCTGTGGTAGGCACATGTAGCAGCTCCATGGCTCCTGAAGTTTGGCATCTGCGGCTGTGCCTGTGCCCACCAGCACCTCCAGACACTCCACACAGAAGCACCTATACCCAAGTGCCAGGGAGAAGGGACATCATAGTTACCAGGCAGCTCTCCAAGAGCTCAATTCCTCAGGGTGATGGCAACCAACACTATAAAATCCTCAAGGAGCCCCAGTTGCTCAACCATGTGGCCTGTATAGCCCTCCATGGGGTGTAGGGTGACCTCATCCTTGGATACACATTTCCCTCAAATTCACAATTCCTTGGCACAGAAATGCACCCCAGTCAATTCTCATGGACCTACTGCATTTCATGCCAACTGGCAAAGTTTGAGAGAGGAAGCAACACAACTAGCTGGTGCCCATCCCTGTACATCTTTTCTAGGAACTCACAAGAGACCCTGGGCCTACTCCCAAGTCAGTTTAGCTTGCGGTTCCCGGGCCTGGGATTGCATGAACACAGGCAGCTGCCTACAGGCTGCAGGCATTACAGCCCAGCCCACAGGACCCAGAGCTCACCGGCAGCAGCTCGTGTTACTGCAGAGCAGCAGCTCTCGGCCCTCGCAGCACACTGTGCAATAGGACTGATAGCCATCATCGTCGTACATGTAGAACAGCTCGAGGAAGCGATCCTGGCAACCAGAGAGAAATGCCCGTGAAACCAAAGCCCAGGGTCACCCAGGGCCACCCAGGCCCAGCTTGCCTGCTGCCTGAGGCCCTAGGACAAAGCCACAGAACAAGCTGCTGGTGGCCTAATGCCCTTTACAGGGAGAACTGCCCCTAGTCTGCCAGCCTTGCAGATGAACTTCTTTCTCTGGAACAGCACCCTCCCCTTGAAGAGAAAGTTAGTTGAAGAGAAAGAATAGGGGGGCTGCGGGTCTTCACTAAATGCTTAAGCACAGGGAAGGCTGCAGGGGGGAAGGGGCAGAAAGCCCAGGAGGAAGACTTACCCGGCATGTCTGACAGAGCCCTCCCTCAAAGAGTGGGTGAAAGGACACAGGGTTTTTCCTCCCACAAGACAGACAGCTATCTGTAAGAAAGACCAGGTCACAGCTTATGCAAACTGTTCGCCTAACACCAGCTGCCGAAGCTTTGGGCCTGGCAGTTCTTGAACAATTGCTCCAGGCCAACAATGCACCAAAGATGCCTCATGCTTTATGCCACACCAAATGCTTTATCCCTTTCAGTAATGTTACAAAGGGTCTATAGCCACTTCAAATATTAGAGGGGGGGGAATCTAGCTCAGCCAAAAAACACAACATGCTGCAAGACAGCCAAAGAGCTAGCCTGACAGGAAGACAGATTTGTCAGATGGAGTAAGGGCCTCTCCAGCAGAGAGATGTGTTTTGAGGGTCTGGTATCAACATCTTTTGTACCATTTAAAGACTGAGTCATTCAGACATTTGTTGTGACTCCAGTTGGATTGTTGGGCCACAATGACTACACCCTACAAACACAGCACATGGCTATAATCCTGGAACCCAGATCCTTAATCAATAGGCTACTCTGCCTTGAGTTTAAAATCACCAGATCTGAACTGATTTACTGACCAGGTAAGTGGGGACAAGACCTTTATAAAGCCCAAGGCCATCCCTACTAGGAAGGAGGGAAAGGTGCTAAGTGACTCTTGGGGTGTATGAAGGATCACAGGTTAAAGCTTATTGTGTTGTCAGGGACTGCTCCAAACCCAAGCTTTCCCAGAGTTCTCTGGGTCAGCAGCTCTGTTTTCTTACCTAGTATTGGATACCAGTCAATACATATTTTTGGCCTAAAGTACATTGGGCTTAGAATGGAAGGAAAGTGTTGACCATTCCTCATACATTCTAAATTCCACTAAATCTGGACAGAATTTTGAATGCCAGTGGAAGTTCCCAGCTGGCTCAAGCAGACCAGTTAGCCTGAGATTGGGACAGTGGCAAAGTAAGTTCACCTTCCAACTAAAAGCTACACTGAGTTCTTGCTTAGGAAGACTTAAGGTGCCGCTGATCTGGGTTTTAGGTTTGGGGTTCTTCTGTCCAAAGTACACCAACTTCCATTCTGCCCACACCTCAAGCTCCCTGCTTACTTATCTCAGAGGCAGAACTGGTTGCAATAAGCAATCACGCCTCTTGGTCTATGAAAATATAGCATCTACTGACACAGGGAAGAGAAACAGGCCTTGATCTGAAGTCAAGGACCAGAACTCTGGGTGCACAGTCAGGGCTGACAAGCCAGGGAAAAGCAGGCCTTGGGCCTGGCCCAGAAAGGAGGGTTGGAAGTGGAGCACCTTACCTTCCAGATTGCTCTTGTGGTTGGTAACATCAGAAGCCATTTGTTCTGTTGAGGAAATAGGGAGAAGGTAATGAACTGGTCAGGGAGCCATTTCTTAGTCAACTCTGTTGAGTTCTCCATGACAACCCATTACGGAATGGTTCTCTCAACCAGCCACTCCAGATAAGGGGCCCCCAGAGTCCTCCCTCTAGTCCAAAATCACCTCGGCTCTGATCTTCCTCCCCACGGTCTTTGCCATTGTGATAGCAATTTGTCTTGAGACGCTTGGGTTGGGGGCAGTAGTCAGAAGTAGCTGAGTCGTCAGCTGTGCGTCTTCTCTTGTTCTCTGACAAAAGATAAGCAAATGGTAGCCGTGACTTGGTGAGAGGAGAGTCCAGGGAGAAGGTAGGCCCAGGACAAGACCATCCTATGCCTGAGAACCAGCTGCAAATGCTGAACTTCAGGGTCCAGAGGGTGTCATGCCCAGACAATGGGCAACCCAGAAAGGAACCAATCCAATCCCTCACACCCAGGAGCCAGGACTTTTGTGAATGGGTTTTTTAAAAATATCTGTATATGAATAAATCCTCCTAGACCCTGTTCAAAGAACACCAGATGAAGCTCTACCCACAGCCAAAATCCTGCTTTATCTGTATCTGAGGGTCCATACACTGGCAGGTAGTCACATCTGGCCTCTAAGCACTTTCAATGAGACTTGTGATGGAGAATTTGGATTGCACATTAATTTAAAATTTGACAACTTATTAAACAAACTAGTTCCTTGGACTAAGTGGGACATTTGAATCTACTTCGCAAATATAAATTTTATTAATTTTATTAACTTATTTCTTCTTATTAACTTTTTTTTTTTTTTTTGGCTTTACTGGGGGTTGAGCCCAGGGCCTCACGCTTGCATGTTCTGCAAGGACCACTGAGCTGCACCCCAACCCATTTTTTTTTTTTTTTTTTGAGGCAGGGTCTCACTAAGTTACGCAGACTACCTCTGGTCTCAAATTTACAATCCTCCTGCCTCCGCCTCCCAATCTGCTGGGATTACAGGCATGCGCCACCACGCCCAGCCAGTTAACTTATTTTCAATTAATATTTTATATATTTAATCTACTCTCAATGGAGTGTTATCAATTAAAATTTAGCATCAGAATGGACTAGGAAATACATGATTTTGAAGACAATGCTACAACAATAAAAGGTGAAATCTCAATTAATACCAACTGTAGAAATGCTGTTTTAAAAATTAGATTAAATAAAATGTCCGATTAGTATTAATTTTATCTGTTATTTACTCTTCAATGACAATACTAAGAAAAAAATTATATTACATGGCTCCTACTCTGTTTATTTTTGTTTCTGTTCAATCAAAAATAATAAAGTAGTCAGTCATAGTGGTGCACGCCATTAATTCCAGCAATTGGGACGCTAAAGCAGGAAGATGAGTTTGAGTCCAACCTGGGCAACAAAATGAGACCCTGTCTCGAAAAACAAAAACATAAGAAACCTTTAGTGACAAAATGACATTTCAAAGTGCTGATACTATTAATGTTGAGAAGGTGGAAAGCAGGAATCCAAGTAGTGTTCAGAAAGCTGGAAGGATGTGCACCCAATGTTAACCTGGAGGGCATTGGTGAGGGTGGGGAGTGAGGTGGTGGGTGAGGGGGAGTACAGATTGACTTAAGGAATTTGATTTTTTGCCCAGTGAGCACTTTTTATTCCAAGAAATTGGAAGGTAGAACCAAGAAAAAAGAACACAGTCAAAAGGTGAGAAGGGAATACCGTATTTCCTGGATTCTAAGTTCCTACTGCCTGCACGACGCACCTTCGACTTATTAACCACTTTTTGAGGGAAAACAAAACAAAACAGAAAACATTACATGAAATGTATGGATTGTTAGGATACACCCTATATTTTGGGAAACCACTGGTATAATGGAGGAGATATAGTATCCGTCAAAATGTTAAGATGACATGATTCTTTTAACACTCAAGTTTTCTCCAATGAGTAAACTTTAATTATTTTCCCTTTTTTAAAAGAAAAAGGTCATAGGTAAAAATGGAATCTTGACTTCTGTTACTTAAGTTTCTAAGAGAAAGTCAATCTCAATATGTATGGATGATCTTTAGCAGGAAAGTGGCTAGGGAAGGCTGCAACAGTCTTCCTGTGCCCTGGATTTCTTTTCTTAGCCCTGGGGTTCATAGCACTTAGCTAAGGGTCAGTTGGGGGTGGCTGGGACCCTCAAGGGCTGCTTTTACCAGCATGGCAGTGGGTACTGCCAACAGGGGCTCATTCCCACCTGGTTGCTTGCTGTTGGGTTTGAGGCCCTCGATCCCAGTGGGCTTGAAGCCCCCGTGGGCCCACTCCAACATGGGCTTCAGCTGATCCTCCAATGAGTCTCCAGGGCTGCTGGGGAAGGTCTTGCCAGCTCGCACCCTGGCTTTCTGCCAAGATATAAAGGCAGAATCCATGATGAATGGGGGCAGAGGAGGGGTTGTTTGCCAGGCAGAACCCAGGGATTCTCCCTGCTGGGGCCTACATATGCCTCACACTGGGCCCATTCATAGCCAGACAGCTGTCCTGGGCTTTGGTATGTGATGGGGGAAGGAAGGGCCTGTCGGGGAGAGCATGTGGCATGGGGGGGGGGGGCAATTCTTTCCCTACATGCACGAAATGTGTTCTCTTCCCTGTAGGGAAAGAGTGTTCAGCTCGCCCCTAAAGGAAAGGAACCAGACTTCACTCTGCCCTTTATGCTGTGGAAGAAGCCTCAGCTAGCCTTCTTGTTCCTCCTGTACCTTGTCTAGGAAGACACTAGACTTGTTTTATCTCCTGATGAAGATGGGAATGTAGTCAAGTGTCCTTTATTATTAAGACCATGAGGACTTACATGTTTAATTGAGCACATGGCCTACTGACACAGGCTGAAGGGACAAGGGTAATCACAAGTCAAGTTGAAGGGAGAGCCACAGCCTAGTGGCTCACAGGGGATAACATGGCTCGCAGACATGGGGAGGAGGCAACTGGCCTCAACTGCCTCCTCTTGGCCTTGAACTACACTACACCACTCAGAGGAAAGAAGCTGAGGTCTCCTTGTGCCAGTGTTCATCCTTCCGGGTTATCAGGTGATATCCTGGGCAGGCTCAAATCACTTCCTAGGCATGGCCATCACACCTCCATCCTTTGGCATTCACCCCCTCCCTGGTTGCTCTGAGCTAGCTTTCTGGATGTCTCTTGCTTCCTCCCTGCTTTTAGGGCAGGCCCTCATCCCCATGTTACCTCCAGGGTGTGGTACACGGCCTTCCTGTAAGAAACCAGTTTATTGAAGGTAGCCAGGTTAAAGTGCTGGCTGAATAGCCCCAGGGCCACCAATTTGTCTGCAGAGACCTAAGAGAGAAAAACATGGTCAAGGGAAGATTTCATTTCAACCCAACCATAGTCCACTCCTGGGGACAAAGTTCACAGTTACAAATCCAAAATAAGAGAAAGGAAAAGGCCTGATAGCCAGAAACACAGTTCATTAGACACCCCGAATGTGGTAAAGTAGGGTAACTCTGAATTGACACTATCAGATCCAGTCTGTATTTCCTCTCTGAAACTCGTGAGTACACTGCCTCCATGGGGTTTAATACATGTTCCTCCTCCGTCCTGAGCATGAGGATAAAAGTTTACTCCTCAGCATTTTTTATGAGTTCATGTCCTGTATAGGTTTAGAGAACAGTGCTTGGCACAGAAAAAGCCCTTCAAAGTTATTTTAGTTATCGCTATGTGATACAAGTCTCTTCATGTCATAGCCAGGCACAATGGAGCACACCTATAATCCAAGTGACTTAGGAGGCAAGAGGATGACAAGTTCACAAGGTCAGAGACAGCCTGCATACTTCAGTAAGACCCTGTGCCAAGATATTAAAAAAAAAAAAAAGCTGGAGGTGCAGACCAGTGAAAGAACACTGGCACAGTAAGTGAGATGCCTTAGGGTCAATCCACCAGTACTGAAAAAACCTTAAGTTTCTTCAAGTCCCCAGGCTTGTGCTTCCAGTAAATGGAAAGATAAAATTGTGTTCCCGGGTTACTGAGCAGAACTGGAGGACACATGAAGTACCACTCTGGAGTGCTCACTTACATTTAGTTCAAAAAGAAGTGTGGCCATCCCTGGTGATAAGAAACTGCCCATTGCTCCCTTGGACAGGAGCAGCACACCCACAATGTGCTCAGAAGGTTCAGTAAAGGTTTTGGCCTTTGGCCAGCTCAGAGCCAGAGCCGCATGCCAATCCCATCTTCCAGTCCTGATAGACCCATTCTATACATTATTAGCATCAGGCCCAGTCTCAAAAGTACAATCTTTTTTGTCTTTGGGCCAAAGCAATGACAATCCATCTATCCTCCTTCATGGCACAGAAGTGATTGCTTGTATATCCCTGGAATTAAATCCTCAGGGCCAAGATGGGACCAGGACGCTTGTCCTTCTGCTCCCTCTGTTGGACAAAGAGGAAAACTGCATGCACACCTCTCAGGCAACTCCCACCCATGTCATATTATTACAGACCTTGGAAACTTCAATGTATCAGAAATGGCCCCAAGGAAGCCTAATTTATGGGAAAAGTAGAACTTCAAATTGAGGCTAAATAATAGGATGTACTAGATGGTCATTCATTCCTGTTTCCACCCTGCCCAGCCTGCTGCACTTTAGGAACCTCAGCCAATTTCTCTGGGTGATGATGGTTGGCCTGACATTGACTAACATTTCTAGGGGACCACAACAGGAAAAACATTCTGTCTTCACTGTGCAAGTCAAAATCTGCAAATCTTAGAATATACTTTCAGAGTCAAGACGGTAAGCTAAGGGTGTAGCTCAGTGGTATAGCACTTGCCTAGCACACAAGAGCCTTGGGAGTGGGTTGAATCCCCAGCATACATACATACATAAAAAATGTCCTAGTTTCTGTCCAACAGACCTCATCCTCAGCAGACCCTCACTGTCAACAAAGATTTAGTCATGTGATCGCATGTATGTAATCACAGTATGAGAGTCTGAAGCAAGAGGATTGTGAAATTGAAGCCAGACTAAATAGTGAGATCATCTCAAAAAAAAAAAAAAAAAAAAAGAAGAGCTGGCACAGTGGTACATGCTTATAATCCCTGCAGCTTAGGCAGGAGAATCACAAGTTCAAAGACAGGGCCAGCCTGTGCAACTTAGTGAGATCCTGTCTCAAAATAAAAGGGGCTGGGGTTTACACTTCAGTGGTAGAGTGCTTGCCTAGCATGCACAAGGCCCTGGACTCAACATCCCAGTAATGCAAAAATAAATAAGTAAACCATCCCATTACAGAAAAAAAAAATACTTTTTTCAATTTAAGTGGCTAATACCAATCATTAAGAGATTTTGTAATAACCAAGGCTGTAAAGAACTTTCCCATAACCTCCCCAAGTGACAATAAACCTACTTCCAGGTCCTCTAGGGATGACATCTGCCATGCCCTCCCAAGGCTAAGAGGCAGTGACCATCTCTCCCAGGCTTCTCTCAACACACAGGGGTTCCTGCCCAGGTGACTCCTCCTAAGCCCTCAGAGTACATACTGTGACTGTGCCCCCAAAAAAATCCAAAAACTAAGATGAAATCCATGGGGCTAAGGATCTAGAATTTTCTTTCTCCTGTGAGAGTAGACTGAGCACCAGACCCATGACCCACTTCCCTCCTTGAGCCAAAACATCCTCTGTATCCAACTACAGAAAACTGACATCACAGCTGCTTCAAGAGGGGAAGCCAGACCTTAGGTCTGCCCTGCCCTGGACTTACCTCAGAGAACTTGCCATCACCAAACCACTGGACCCATCTCATGCCAGACATGGCCTGGCGCTTGGAGGTGGCCTTCCAGGACACCACCATTGCAGGCCACCAGGAGAAGCCCTTGATCTTTCCCCATACAAGGTCACCTATTCCAAACTCCTTTCCATCCTGGAAGAAAAACCACATGAAGGAATCCCCGTCACAAAGACAAACCACCCTGGGTCACATTCTGAAGGCAAGAAAAACCCTGCCACAATATGTGAGGTGTCAGCCAGGGGTGTAACAAGTGCTTAGCATGCACAATGCCCTGAGTTCATTCTCACACACTGAATAGAGATGCCCAGGGAAAGTAAGTTATTAAAACCTGCCAGGTGCAGTGGCACATGCCTGTAATCCCAGTGACTAGGGAGGCAGAGGCAGGAGTCTGAGGCCAGAGCAGACTGTACAACTTGGCAAGACTATACCAAGATAAAAAATAAAAAGGGGGCTAGGAATGCAGTTCAGTGGTAGAGCGCTTACAAAGTATGCATAAGGCTCTGGGTTCAGTTCCCCAGTGATGCAAAAAAATAATAATGCAATCTATCTACAGCACAATGTACAAGTAACGTACATAGCAAAAAGGAATACCACATCATAAATACATGCATGTATAGGAAGGCTTCATGCAGCAATTGAGTGAACACGAAAGGCTCAATTAGTTAATTACAGTATGATCCAGACCCCCAGATATATGACAGACTTGAAAGTGAGGCAACTCCAGTTCTTAGTAAATGAAAAAAGCTAGTCTACAACTGTAGCAATTCTGATGTCCAAGTTTTATCAGGTAAAAGACTAGGTTACAGGGCCATGTTGCACATGCAAAATATTTAGGATTCAAATTTATGATAAATATGACAAAAATCACAGCAGTCGTTTGTCACTACAAGGAACCAACAGTAGCTGGCAATTTTCTCCAAATTCAAGTCTTTGGCTACCCTGAGCAAGAACTCCTTGTTGGTACCTGATACTCAGCACTGTCTACGTCTCTGCTGTCTGAATCCAGCTGAGTTGAGTCCAAGCTCTCCTGGGTGTCCTGGCCTACTCTCAGGTAGGGGGTGCTGCTGCTCTGGGGTGTTACATCATCATCTGTGAGGTCAATGGTCGGATATGGGCTGGCAGGGGACAGCCAAGACGTGCCTGCTGATGCTGTTGCCCGCCGTCTCAGGGACTGCAGACAGAAAGACAGTTTGAGCCATAGCAAAGTAAACCACTTGAGTAGACCCAGACCAACAGTTCTCCCAATGGCTTCCCCCAAGCAGAAAGAATGAAGGAAGGAACAAGTTAAGAAAGTCGAGATCGCCGAGGACAGTTTTCCAGGAACAAGTATCCCTTAAGTGCTGAGAGAAAGTCATTATAACCAGGGACAGAAAAGAGTCTGAAAGCATACACAGGTAATGAATGCCAAGGGTGTCCAGGGCTAAGCTCAGAGAGGGTGGACCCCAAGTTAAACAGCTCCTGTACATGGGATCTGGGAACAGAAGCAAAGTTGGTGGGACCTGCTAAGGTTGTCTCACAACAGCTGGAGAAGACACTACAGAGAAAAAAGAATTCTAGAAGTCAGTGGGTGGCAGCTCAATTCCAAGGTGGGTCAAGAACCCGAGAATGGGGGAATTCTTGAGTTCCCAACATAGTTCCATCCAGGACCAGACAGGAGAGAAGCCATTTGGCTTAGGAGAAGCCTGCCCAGCACCCAGGAGAGAAAGGAAAATCAAGACCCTGAAACAGAGTGAAGAGAGGACACAGAGGGATGCCAGGGAGGGAGGCAGGTCTTCCCAGAGACCGGGGCAGGGGAACCAACCCTGGTCGCCGGGAACTCCACAGGGGACTCGTCCACAGGATTGCGGCCCTGTCGGCCTCGGGTGGAACGTGGGGAAGGCCTGTACCTCTCCCGGCTGGAAGCACTGTTGTTATTTCGGGTTCGGACCTAGAAGTAAGAGAGGATAGGCACTGGGCCTTAGGTGACTAGAGGCCTGGGTCAGGCAGTCCACAGGACTGGACCTTGAGGTGGCCAAGGAGATCTGGTGGTGAACAATGTAATTAAATAGATAAGGACTCTGGAAGACAAAGAAATTCCCCCGTTGGGTGATAAGGATGGCCAAGTGGCCAGCCAGGCTCCCTGACTCATCCACAGAGATCTACCTCTGTCCCAGGATGCAGATTTGGCCAGCTGAAACTAGTACCTACCAATTGGGATTAAGAAATGTTTACCCTAAAGCAAACTTTCCTTCCAAAAAGGAGTATAAGGCCAATTACTGATTTTTTCAGGAAGGGACTAGATAATGAAGACATAAGAGAAGCCCTTAAGCTCTATGTTTTCTCAAAATGGTACAAACTTGAGTGTGGCAGCCCTCTGTTCAAATTCTGTGTATGAGTTGATGCTGAATCTTACTGAAATCTCATGTGTAAAATGGGGATGAGCTGGGAAGGTAAAATGATTATAATCCCTACCTGGAATCCTCACCACATGTTGGTGAGGGATGGGTGATCATGCCAGCCCATACCGATCATGAGCACTGTTTACTTTCCCATATTCAGACCTCAAACTCTTGAGCCACAGAATCCACCCATAGAAGTGACAAGACTCCCATAGGCAACTGGCAGCTGAGCCACTGACCCTATCACTTCCAAGATATGTCCAAGAAATGAATGTGACACCTGCCACAGTGAAGAAATGGCAGGTGAAATAAAACTTTTTAATAATGGCATTCTCAAATTTCAAAATACTTGTCTACCTTTCTATTCAAAGCCCTTCAGGGAGATCTATGCCTATTTTCCACTCAAGCCCTCGTAGGCCCCTAAGTGGAAATGCCTGGGCTCAGGAGGTGGGGACTTACTGCTGGGCTTTCAGACCGTGTCCTGGTCTCTCGGAACAGCTTTGGCATCACTGGAGTGTCAGAGCCATCCCCATCCTCTGCTTCACCATCATCACCAGTCAGGTCCTTTGTAAAGCAAACAATGAACTTTCCAATGTCGTCAAGTCACAAAAGCAAAATAGTTACTGAACACCCAGTCATACTAAACCCTCCATAACAGTAATCCAAGAGACCCAAAGGCATTCTTTTTTTTTGTTTGTTTCTTTTTTGAGACAAGGTCTTGCTATGTAGCCCCACCTTGCCTTGAACTTGCAGAAATCCTCCTGCCTATGCCTCCCAAGTGTGAGGATTACAGGTGTGTGCCACCATTCCTGTTGCTAATAAGATTTTCCAATACTTCACCACAGGATCACAAATTCAAGGTAGAATTGAAAGAAAATCCCAGGGGTAAATGTAATGTGAAACTTATTTCACTACGCCTAACAGGGTGACCTGGGCAATTTTCACCACTCATGGTACACGAAGGAAGACATTAGCCACTCTTTCAAGGAAGGCACTTCTAGGTACAATGACAGAAACAATGTCTCGTGAAGACCCCTAGTGCAGTTCCTGGTCTTTTTTTATTTTTTATTTTTATTTTTTATTTTTGTGGTACTGGGGGTTGAACCCAGGGCCTTGCACTTGGCATGCTTTGCAAGTGCTGCACCACTGAGCTGTACCCCCAGCCCATTTTTTTTTTTTTTTTTTTTTTTTTTTTACTTTTTTTGAGACAAGGTCTCGCCAAGTTACGCAGACTGCCTGATCTCAAACTTGCAATACTCCTGCCTTTGCCTCTGGAGCCACTGGGATTATAGGCGTGCACCATGGTGCCCGGCTCAGCTCCTGGTCTTACACCAAAATCTAACATACACAAAACAAAAACTATAGCACTGAGCAGTCAGGAAGACAGGCTAAAATATGGTAAGAACCCCACTTTTCCCCTAACTGTGTGGCCTTGAGTGAGTCTGATCTCCTATTATTATTAGAATAAGATTTCCTTCACAGCATAACAGAGTTATATAGTGAGACTCAAATGCTGCATGCTTATAGCAGGGTCAGGCATAAGAGACATGCCCACATTTCACTACTGTTACTGTTAACTACCTACAGAAATAAAAAAGGCTTTCTGACTCTCTGATTCAGCAGTCTGTCTTAATTCTCCATAGATTTGACAGTATCTGGATCTCCCTACCTGGTTGCCCAGCACCCTACCCATGAAAATGGAATCTCAACAAAGATGCATTTTCATTGGCAATGACTTTTGTCTGTCACCACCAATGCCTGACACTGGTTCTGTGAAAAAAACTAAAGTGACAAAACTCTCTGAAGATCAATTAGAGCCAAATACCAAGGCACACACCTATAGTGAGACTCAGAGACCAAGGCAGGAAGACTGAAGCCAGAGGCAGCCTGTGCCATTTAGAGACCCTGGGTCAAAAAATAAATAAATAAAATAAAAAAGGACCTGAAGGTGAAGCTCCATGGTAGGACATTTGCCTAGCATATAGGAAGCCCTGAGTTGAACTCCTAGCATTAAAAAATAAAATTAAAATTAAAAAATAAACAGTGATGAATCTGGGATTTTTGTCTGTAATCCCAACACTTGAGAGGCTGAGGCAAGAGACTAATGAGTTCAGGGCCAGCCTGACCTTCATAAAGACTATCTCAAAAAGAAAGAAAGAAAAGCCAACTATCTCAAAAAGAAAAAAAAAAAAAAAAAAAGTCAGGCACAGTGGCACACGCCTGTTGTAATCCCAAAGACTCAGGAGGTGGAGGTAGGAGGATTGCAGGTTCAAAGCCAGAGGTAGCCTGCATAATTTAGCAAGATGCTGGCTCAAAATAAAAAGTAAAAAATGAGCTGGGGTGCAGCCCATGGTAGAGCACTTGTAAAGTATGTGGGAAGTCCTGGGTTCAACCCTAAAGTACTGTGCAAAAAAAAGAAAAATCCATGACAGGAAAATATAACAGGAAAAGCATTAATTGATAGAAGATTATGCCAAGTATAGCAACTGTTTTTAATCTCCTAGAACAAATTTATGCCTGCAGCTGAACCACCGTAGCGTCTGATCCAGTCAGATCTCGGAAGCTAAGAGGGTCGAGCCTGGATAGTACTTGAATGGGAGACTGCCTGGGAACACCAGATGCTGTAGGCTTGGGAGAAGGACCTAGTAACCCACTTTCAAAAAGCAATCAGCCATTGAAAACCCTATGAATAGCAGAGAAGCACTAACAATACTGTTCTGCCTGTTGTATGTACATAGGGTCACTATGAGTTGAACACCGACTCGACAGCACCTAACAACAAAACAAATTATTCAAGTTTTTTCCAACTTGCAAGAAAACACTATTTCTACCTATAGAAATAAAATTATGCGTATATTTTATTCATGAATAGATTCAAGAACTGGGGATGTAATTCAGTGGTAGAGCACTTGCCTAGCATGCAAGAATCCTGAGTTCAATGCCCAGTTCAGCAAGAATAAAAAACAAACAAAAAAGCACAAAACATGACCAAGTTGGAATCTAACAAATTAATGAATGTCATGGATCACTCAGATTGGGAAATAAAGAATTTCACAAATATCCAAGGATTCAATAAAACAAACTCCTAATTTAGTAAAACAAATGATTGAAGATTTTAATTGAACTTGTAGATCCCAACGTTTATGAGCCTCAGGATATCCATTTTGATGTAAACTATAGGAAATACCACTTGATCTTGAAAAAGGAAGAAGAGACAGTACCTGAGTATAACTTAGCAGACTGGAGACCTCCCTCTTGGACAATCGAGAGCTTGATCTGCGCCCTATGGAGTAAAGAGTCAGGACTATGTGTTTGGAGAAGGGGCAATTAATTCTATACCACAAACTGCATTTAAATGACCTACATTTCAAATGCTCACATTAGGACTGGTTATTGGAGTGAACAACATGTATATAGGTCACTTCTACCCTGTACCAAATTCTGTCAGACAGTACATATCTCAGTGACAGGGACAACATGGGGCCAGGGGGATCCAGACCAAAGGGTGCAGAATCCCAAGGGCCTAAGAATGGCTAGGAGGGTTCAATAGGAAGCACATCTCAGACCTCCTGCCCATCACAACCCGAGTCTCTGCTCCAAGCCAGGAATGAAGGGTTGCACTGCAGAGGATACCAAAGATCCCAGCCTATGCTGGGACCATCCACAGGGACAGGTTATCACCTTTGGTGTCACTCTCTCCAGAGTACCAACTGAACTGAGGAGTAGAGGGGGCTCCACAGGGATGAGAGGTCCCTGACTGAGCCTGCAGGAGGCTCCTATCCCAGTACTGTTCTGCAGCCCAGTGGTGTATCAGCCCCTGCTCCCACCCCAACTCCCCAGTGGCCCGGCCACCTCTGATTTCCGGGGTGCGGATAGCCTCCAAGATTGGGGGCGAGGGGGCGTCCTTGGAGTCCGAGGACTGGTCGCTGCAGGCCCCATTGGTGATAATAGAGTCCTCCCTCCCGCTGGCGCCCTCCTCTTCATTGAGGCGTCTGGTGTCTCCCTTCATTGTTTCCTGTGGGAGAAGGCCAGGATGGGTGGGGAAAGGGAGGGGGCAGGGAAACGCCCCCAAACTCCCCAGCAGGAGCTATGTTCTCAGGCCAAGAAAGAGGCCCCTTGACCCAGTCTCACAGTGACATCCTGCCCCAGGACCCCACCCAGGCTGCCCCCCATAGCCTGCCCCCTCACCAAACTCGGAGGCTCAGGACTTGGTTCCATGTGGCCAGACGGCTCAGACACCAGCACCCAGGACAGAGGGGGCTTGGGCTGGGGTGAGGCTCAGGCTGCTCTGTGCAATTAGCTGGCCCTTCAAACAATGCCATTTAGGATCTGCTTGTCCCAGCCTGCGTCCCGTTGGCCTCGGTCCCCTGTACGCCTGGCCCCCTCTCCCTGCCCAGCCTCTGCAGGGCCTCGGGAAGCTAGTGCATTATTTTCCCTCCAGACCCCTTTGTTTGCTCTCTCCCTTCCCCTCAATCTCCAGGTCCTCTTCCCACCGCCCTCTCCTCCCCCACAGAACCACTTCTCTCCTCCCCATAGCAGCATAAGCCCCGCCCCACCCCATCCTCAGGGGCCCATTGGCCAGCTGGCCTGTCACTCACTCCCCTCCTCCCTCACCAGCTGGGGCTCTGAGTCCCAAGTTCCCAAGAGAAGGATGGAAAAGGGACAGACAGAGGGGCTGGGGCAGTTACCAGAGGTGGCATGCCCCTGGCCTGGTGAAGCCTCACCCTGCATCCAAGCCTTGGTCTCCCTACTGCTGTCCCTCTTCAGAAACCATTGACAGCCTCAGGTCCTCACTGATGGGTTGGTGGGCTGTGTGACCTTCCGCCTCATGCTTGCTACAACACTGGACACTAATTACAGATATTTGTTGGATGAAATAATCTGCACCTTTCTCCTAGAGTGATTGTGGGTCCATTTTTTGGAAAAAGAAAATACACTACCAGATTACCCTTTCAGGATTTGACACACAGCTGGGCATGGGGTCTAGGCCTTTAATCTCAGCTCTCAGGAGGTGAGGCAGAAGGATGGTGAGTTCAAAACCAGCCTAGGCTACAGAGAGACCCTGGGAAATGGGAGGAGATAACATCCAAGGGCTCAGGGTATAGATCCACAGTAGAATGTTTGCCTCGTACGTGCAAAATCCTGGCACAGCAGGAAAAAGAAAAAAATCTAAGGCCAAGGTGGGGAGGTGCAAGCCTGTAATTCCAACACTCAGGCGACCAAGGCAACAGGACAGAGTTTAAGACTAGCCAGGGCTACATAGTAAGACCCAGTCTCAAAACAAAAGACAAAACAAAACAAAACAAAAACATAAGAAGTGGGGCCAGGATCAGGTATGTTGTTGCTGGTAGGTGCCATCGAGTGGTATCTGACTCAGAGACCCTCAGAGGGTTTTCAATGGCTGTTTCGGGATTGCCTCAGGAGTGGATTGTCACATACTTCTCCCACTCTTGCAGCACTGGGAACCAAACTCAGGACCTCAGAGACTGCAGAGTAGCATTCTACAAACTGAGCTAAATCCCAGGCCCAGGATCAGGTATAGACCAAGCTAAGTAGTCTGACAATATGACTGCTACATTAAGCTGTTAACTTCCAAAGATCACTGGCCTTTGATTTTCTTTTAGTACTGAGGGCCTGCCTGCAGCCATAGCCCTGTGACATCCGATTCCGTCAGATCTCGGAAGCTAAGCAGGGTCGGGCCTGGTTAGTACTTGGATAAGAGACTGCCTGGGAACACCGGATACTGTAGGCTTGGGAGAAGGACCTGGCAACCCGCTCCCAAAAATCAATCCACCATTGAAAACGCTATAAACAGCAGAGAAGCACTGACAAAGTATTTTGTCTGTTGTACGTAGGATCACTATGAGTCAGATACCAACTTGACAGCACCTAACAACTGAGGGGCTGAGCCTAGGTCCTCGAGCATACTCTGCAAGTACCATACACCATTGACCTACGCCCCCATCCCATTTTTTACGCTTTATTTTGACAGTCTTTCCAAGTTATGCAAGCTGCCTCTGGCCTTGAACTTGCAATCCTTTTCCCTCAGCCTCTTGAGAGGTTGGGATTACAGGAACATACCAGGAAAAATAAAGCCTAGTTATAGGTTAAGGATCCCAAGCGCCCATCTGTTAGTAGTTTCCCTCCAAACAGCCCCTTTTGGTTGCTCACAAATACCCTACTGCCCTGGAACCCTGCCTAGGAAAAGTTTTTCCAATCTGCAAATATCTGTCGAAGTCATACCCTCTCCTTACCCCTTCTTCATCTTGGGAGACTCACCCACGCCCTGCTAGCCTCGAAGCGTACCTTCTAGAAGCAACATCTGGGGCTACCTGGCTCTTGTATCTATAGTCTGTTGATCCACCAGGGGGCGTTGTCTAGCTTAGTATGAAAGGGTCCGTGGCGCCCCCAAACGGATTTGCAGTTCTTTAAAATGGAGCCACACTTCCATCCTTTGCACCTACCCACTCAAGCATGGCATTACCTAGGAACTGCTTAGAACTGCAATCTCAGGTACCAACCTAAACCTACCTCTTCGGTCATAGTTTTAACTAGACCTCATACCAACATTTGGGGCGATTAACATGCACGTTAGAAAAGTACTGTTGTGTGCAATGTAGTGGTGCACACCTATAATCCCAGCAACTCAGGAGGCACAGACAGGAGGATCGCACAATTTAGGCCTATGTAACTTATTTAGCAAGACCCTGTCTCAAGATTTAAAAAAAAAAAGTTTAAAGGGGGAACTAGCTCAGTGGTATAGCACTTGCAAAGTATGCACCAAGGCTCTAGGTTCAACCCCCAGTACCACAAGAGATGTACTGTTGTGATTATAAATGTAAATACTAATGCAAACATAGCATGTAGATTTCTCTGCTCCACACAGTCCACAGCACCTAAGGTCTTATCTCCTAGAAAATCAAGAAATCTCTGACCCAGCCTCATTAGCAGCTCCTCAGCCCTTTTTCTCCCAAGCCTTGACCCGGAAGAACAGGCTGGCTGACCTATGGCTAGTTCCTGTAGGGCCAAGCACCTACAATCCCAGGAAAATTGCTGGAATGTGGCTCAGAATAATAATTAATTTCAAGCCTTCACCTCTGGCCAAATCAGTGGACTAAGTAACCAGAGTGGCCTGGCATGGGTAGGAGGCAGGGCCACAGGTGGGAGACTGGAAGGGTCTAGTACTTGCAGGGAGGAATGTGGACACTTGTCTTGTAGTCAGGAGCCAGTAGTATGTTAGAAGCATAAATGGACGGACATGACCTCTCACCCAGGGTCAATGGTGGGATTCTCAGGCAGCATTTGACTTCAGTCCCTCAGCCCCTAACTGGGTCAACCAGAAGCCAGACAGGAGTGTCCCCTCTTCCTGGACAAGCCTAGGTGAATTCTGCAGCCGGGAGTTGACAATGATTAACTATCTTGGGCATTCTCTCAAGCATTAGCAGTGCCTACTCACCTGACAGTTTGCAATGTGGGCAGCACACCTTCCCAAAGACAGACCTCAACATTCCAGAAAAGCCCCCTGCCCTGGATCCACACCCAGAGGTACTGAAGGAAGATTGGAGAAGGAAACCTGCTGTAAGTGCCACCACTGCCTGGGTGCCCAGGTATCAGCTGCACAGGTAAAATATGCCTACCTTGCCTTGCATAACTTAACAGTGATTACATTTAAAAGTGTTTGAATTCAGGGTCTCAAAGGCTGTCTGGGATTATATAATGAGACCTTATCTCAAAAAAAAAAATTTCCTTCTCTGTATTTTTACTTCTTCCTGACTTTGTAACGAAATAACCCTCATTGGCTTACAGCTGACAGCATGGAAAGCACACAGTAGCTTCCAGAACCTGTGCCCAGCTGTTCCTTTCCTATCTGCTTTCTACGTATGGGCCAAAATAATCCAGCCCCTTGAGGTGGGCTGCTGCTGTTTCTTCTGCAGATTGAAGGCCTCCCCATCTCCCTACCATGTGCACCTACTCATTTCTCAGACTTAAACCAGAAAGGGTTTTCTCTTCCAAAAGTAATCTGGTTGCAGGGATGGGGTTGGAGCTCAGTGGTAAAGCACTTGCCTAACATGCCTGCAGCTTTGGGCTTGATCCCAGGCACCAAAAAGTCATCTGGTCATTCCCTCTACATAAAACCTCCAACCTAATAAGGTACTTTTTTTCAGTGCTTATAATGCACTAGGCACTATTCTGTTCCCTACTTATGTTAACTTATCCATATTAATCATTGAATGCTTAGTAATACATGTTACTATTATCCCTCTTTCACAGATGGGGAATTTGAGGCATGAGGTTAACATAATTTAGGCTGAGGATGTAACCCAGTGGTAGAGCTTGAGTTTAGCATATGCAAGCCTCCAGGAATCAAAAAGAAAAAAAACATAATACTTGATCAATGTCTAGGGAAGTTAAGAACATACAACTTAGAAACAGAGAAACAGAAATCAGCCTCAGAGATTAGTGTGTAATGCCAGAGACAAATCTCTCCCACCTCTTTCCTCCTACCTCAATTTGGCTTCTGGCAATTCAAGGTTGGCATATCCCAGTTAATGTCCCATCACTTGGCAACTGCTTTATCTAATGCGATTGTTCCAGCACTGGGGATAAATTGGCTGGGTCGCTTCTCTGTGTGAGGTGACACCTTCCTAACGGATTTTTTCCAGAGTGGCTGGCATTTAGGATTATGGTGTGCCACTCTGACATTGTCACATCAAGAATGCCTGAGAGTTCCCAGGTCTCCACTGTAGGCAGAATAACAGTAAAAACATCATTTAACCCTCATCCCATCCTGAGGCAGGTCCCCATTATCAACCTGCTTTCAAAAGGCTCAGATGAGTTAATTAAGTCTTCCAGCACAGTGGCAGTGCCAAACCTCATGCTCAGGCAGTGCAGGACACATGCCTAACCACTGTGCCTGAGACAGAGGAGAATTATTAAAGTTCTGAACCATGTATCAGCCACCCCCCTGCTCCAGGCTCTCCTTGGCTGAGGCGTGATCCACCAGCTGAGTGTTTACCTTCAGAAGAAGTGAAGCAGAGGTGAACTTTGACCCCTTCCCAGAGGCTGGGGTCCTGCATGTGATTCAAGGGTGGGCAGCAGTGCTGGGACCAGGTCAGACGTGCTCAAATGCAACGTGGCACACAGAGGGGTAAGTGGCACCCCCAATTAGACTCAGGAGGCCCAGGCACTCTCCCTCCTAACTCAGCAATGAAGCTGAGAACTGATGTCATTCACTTCCTCGAGGCTGGTACCAGGAGCCAAGCTATTTCATAGCACATTATAAATGTTAATAGCATTAAACTGCATAATGCCGGAAGGTGGGGGGTCAGTGGGAATGATGGAGAAAATGAAGGGGAGAAGGGATGGGCTTGGTGGCACATGCCTGTAATCCCAGCACTTGGGAGGCTGAAGCAAGAGAATCAGAAGTTTGAGACCAGCCTGGAGATAGGAGACACTGTCTCAAGGGGAAAAAACAAAAAAAGAAGCAGCTTCCCTTCACCCTCCCTGACTCTAAATGTATTTGCATGATTGTTCAGTGCCTTTCAGGTATGATCACAACCACACTGTCATCCTATAGTAAAAGTCAGACCTTCGCATAGTAATCAGAATTATCTAAAGAACCGGACGAGCATAAAAAAAAGGCTATGTTCCTTGCAAGGTTGTTCATTATGGCAATACCAAAAACTAACCAGATTTTTGTCATTGGTTGAAATAAAATTATATACCATTAGCTGTTAAATAATTCACAGAAAAAAATCATAGGGACAAACAGTGGAAAAAAAAACTGCAATTTAATCTTAAGTCTAAAAGTTTTTATCCAAAAAATTTATTTATATAAATAAAATGCAAGCAACCAGCTCATTACTCCCTTACAACGGTTTAAGGAAACCCCAGATAGGGTGATGTCAGTGGTAACTCAGAATGAATGAGGGGTATGGCAGGTTAGAAGCAAGACTCTGGGAGCTGCCATGCCCACTCCTCTGGCCATCTGCCCCTTTTCAAAACCACAGCCAAGGGCCCTCTGTCCTCTAAGTGTCTAAGAATGGAAAGGAGGCCAATATCATGCACCCATTGCTACAGCTAGATATGCCTTAACTCCCATGCCACTCATCCAGTGAGGACATTGGTTTAGCCTGTGAGAAAGCAATCTAGACCTCGTCATCTAAAATGCCAAGCACCCCATCCTGCTACCCACAATTGGACACTGCTGGGAATCCACCCAGTCCCAAGAGCATGGGTCATCCCTCCAGTCCTGGTTGTACTGGCAGCAGCTGCAAACAAATACCCTAAGTAGGAGACAGGCAAAGGGAATTCCATGAAGCCACTAGAACACTACTCAGAGGGTCAAAGAGTGGGAGAGCTACTGTTAGATGAGACTCTAGGAACTCTCATCTGTATTCATTAACACAATCCACTTGTTAATGTTTGCATCTGCATTAAGCCAGGTTGATCTAGCATCTTCTTACTTATAGAAACTCATTTCAGAAAGATGCCTTCGTGAGGAAACTGAGTAATCTTGTAAGCCCACTCTTTATTTGTGGGTAGGGAAGTGCTGGAGATCAAACCCAGGGCCTCATGCATTCTTATGAAGTACTATACCACTGATCCTCAGCCCCAGTGCCTATCTCCCCCACACTTTTGCAATCAGAAACCAGACAACTGCCATGTCTAACAAACATTTCCTTTGAAATGGGTCATAGAAGTTTAATCAACCTACTTATTTGTATATGGTGAGGTAGGAATCTAGTAATTCCCCAGTCAGATATCTATAATGCCTGGTAGGTCCCAACTCCACTCCATGAATGTTCTAGGCTCACTTTTCTGTTTGGTGTGCATCTGGGGGGTTGGAGATGAGGTCTGACACAAACCTGTAATCCCAGTACTTTAGACACTAAGGCAGGAAGATTATGAGTTCAAAGCCAACCTGGGCTACATAGTGAGGCCCTGTCTCAAAAAAAAAAAAAAAAAAAAAAAAAAGTGAGAGCTGAGGCCTTTCTATGCTGCTCAAGTGGTCTTCCTGTCTGCTTCCCAAGTAACTGGGACTAGGTAGGTACATACACCACTGCATACATACACCACTGCATGCAACCATTACTTCTTTGTTGTTGGAGATTGAACCCAGGGCCTCAACACATACATTACCACTGAGCTACAACTCTAGCCCTCTTTCCTGCTACTTTTCATCTCTAGAACATCACAGTAAGTGTTCACACCTGCTAAGGCAAGCCTGCCAACTCAATGAAGGTTAACTTTCTCGGTTAAGACTTGGACATCCCTTTCTTTGTCTCTCATTTCTAGCTCCCTCTTCTGGTCCCTAGCTTTCTTTCCTAGGAAGCTTATCTTCACACAGATAAATTTGGATAACATTTCTAGTTGTTTCAATACAGGTGGACTTTCAAATTTTTTTTCACCACAACCAGAAAAACAAATCTTTGTACATTGTATATTGAAAAAAAAAAAAAAAAAAAAGACAAAAAGAGTCAGGCTTGGTGGTGCAGACCTGCAATCCCAGCACTAGAGGCAGAAGGATTGCAAGTTTACCACCAGCTTGAGACCCTGTCTCAAAATAAAGACAAAATTTCCACAATATAAAGGAAACCCAGACATGTTAAAATAGTCATAGCAAAAAAAGAAAAGAAATATCAAAATAAAGGCCTACAGTAAGGAACAACTTACCACAATTGGCTGAAAAGAACCAATGACATCTCAGGTAAACAACTTTTAAAAGCTGGCCACTGCAGGGGAGGTAGCACACTCCTGTAATCCCAGCAGCTCAGGAGGCAGAGGCAGAGGCAGAGGCAGAGGCAGAGACAGTAGGACCTGAGTTCAAGAGCAGAGGTGACTTGCACAACTTAGTGAGATCCTGTCTTATGATAAAAAAAAAAAAAAATTCTAAAGTGACTACAGGTACTTTTAAAGTATGCACAAGGCTGTGGCCTCAACCCCTACACAGTCTCCCAAAATATATAAGTAAATCAAAAGCTGGCCACATTACATGGGGAAGAGTGGTTCACATGCTCCCGCCTCAACATAGCTGAAGTAGGCCTGTAGACACAGTACTATGGGTGGTGACCTACTAGGCATCTTGACCTCCACACCCCTTAGGAATCCTGCCAGTTTTGTGGATTGGAGCCAGATGGAGACAGGGACCCTGGAAAGGCATTTGCAAAAGGACCCTAGTGCAGATTCCACAACTTGCTAGTGAGGAAGTCTGAGGTTATGGTGACATCTTTATTTAAAAGTGGGCAGTGACTGTACTGTGCTCACAGCTCATCACAGAACTCCAAAAGACACAAATGGAGACTTACAACTTCACCAAGGACATGAGGAAGCCAGGGTCAACACTGAGTTTCCTTGGGTGCCACTTTGGGTCTGGGCAGCTTACTAATAGTGCTCAGCACCTCAAAGGGTCAGGGTGGAGGTCTCAGGAAGTGGCCCACCTGGCACATGGTGGTGCTCAGCCTTAAGTCATCTTTCCCACAGGAGAGGGGGCATGCAGCTAGCTCAGTGGTGGGAGGGGACCCATCTGCAGAACCACTTTTCCACTCATCAGGCAGAAGTATCTGCTGTGCTAGGCACTTGAGAATTAAGTCAGAGAGGGTGGATTTGACCAGTGAACACTATGCATGTATGGAAATACCACATTGACACTCACTAATTGTACCATTAATATGTATTAATAAAAACTTTTTATTTTAAAAGGTAGGCAAAGGCCCTGTCCTCATGGGGCTGCTGAAGAATAAGCTGTGGGTAGTCAGAGAAAAGGAAGACTAAGCTAACAAGGGAAGCTCAGTCTTAAAACCTACACTGCTTCTGCATTACAGAAGCCCTTTGGCCAAAAGCACAGGGGACAGAACTTCACTCTCATCTTGGCACAACTGCTCAGGGCTTTCCTAAATCCTGCTGCATGCTGCCTTCCATGGAAGTCAGGACAGCCCTGAAGAATCCCTGCCCACAGTACCTGCCTGCTCAGGTGTCTCATCTAACTTCCACTCCATCTCTCATCCCAGGTCCCTGGTGAGTAGGTCACTTCTCACCCCCAAAATCTAAGGTCAAGCATTGCAGATACATGATGCTAACACAGGGCAATGCCCACAGTTGCAATCAAAGATGTCACACAGTACACATTCATGGAGCCAGGGTGCCAGGAGGAGTTTGAGGCCAGCCTGGACTAACAGGGAGACCCTGTATTTAAAAAATGCACATGTCCAGGACCTGGGATGCACTTAAAAACCTTGGGGGTTAGGCCCAGCTCTGGTCCTTGCTCCCACACCTGCAACAGGAAGCAAATGCCACTGCCTACCTCAGAAGATAGGACTACACAGGAGGGAAAGGAATAATTAAACACTCCTCTCTCTTCCTGGCCTGTTCTGCAGAAAATTTCCAACCGGGCTGAGGGCTGAGCGTTGTAAGTGACTACAGACGGGGCCAAGGGGAGGGAAGGAAGCCAGACAGAAGTCAACTCCCCCAGATTCTCGCCCTGAAGCCAGGTCTGTATCTCCCAGGCAGGGAACTGTAAGAGTCCTCTGTTCTGGAAATAAGCCAGAGAACTTCTATTAGGAGACCCTAATAGAATTAGGAGACCCAAGTTAAGCTCACTGTCTCACAAAAAAAAAAGTTTATTTTTTTCTGGTAGGAGGGCTATAGATCTTTATATTAAGACAAGATCCTGGTAAGTTGTCCTCCTCACATATAGAGGCAAAAGTTCCAAACTTAAATTTTAAGCCGGGCTCATGGGCACATGCTTATAATCCCAGCATTTAGGAAGCTGAGGTAGGTGCATTCTGAGTTCAATGCCAGCCTGGGCTACATAGTAAGAGCCTGTCTCTAGTTTCTTTCTTTCTTTCTTTCTTTCTTTCTTTTTTTAATAAAAAATAAGTTTAAAATGAAATCAAAGGATGGGGGACATACCTTAGTCAGTGGTAGAGAGCTTGCATGGTCCCTGGGTTCAATCCTCAACACCACTACCCCCTCCCCCCCAAAAAAAACTCAAAAAATATTGGAGGAGGCTACAATAAACATTAGCATATTCTCAGGCAGATAAGAAATGCTATATCAAAAGCCAGGAACAATGGTGCACACCTGTAATCCCAGCAATTTGGGAGGCTGTGGCACGAGGATCACAACTTCAAGGGCAGAGGCAGCCTGCACAATTTAGATAGACCCTGCCTCAAAAACAAGGCTGGGGCTGCCGCTCAGGATAGAGTGCACTTGCCTGGTATAAGTGAGGCACTGAGTTCAAACCCCCAGTACTTGTTATATCCACAAAGCCAGGTGAGAACACATTAAATATGGAATTTGTAAGGCTGGGAATATAGGTCAATGGTAGAAAACCTGCATCGCATACACTGCCAAAAAAAAAAAAAAAAACACTCCAAAGGGATTCCTAACATGGGATGGGGAAGCTAGGAGAAAATTTCTTCAAAATATAAAAGACAAGCTGTAGTGCACACCTATAACCCCAATGACTTGGGAGGCTGAGGCAAGAGGGTCCCAAGTATGAGGCCAGAGGTAGACCACACAATTTACCAAGATCCTGTCTTAATATAAAAAATAAAACAGAAATGCTACTCAGTGGACCCCTTGCCCAGCATGTTGGAGGCCCTGGGTTCAACCCAACTATTAAAACAAAAACAACGGGCCGGGCGCCGTGGCGCACACCTGTAATCCCAGCGGCTCGGGAGGCGGAGGCAGGAGGATCGCAAGTTCGAGACCAAAGGCAGTCTGCGTAATTTAGCAAGACCCTGTTTCAAAAAGTAAAAAAATGGGCTGAGGGCGCAGCTCAGTGGTCCAGCACTTGCAGAGCATGCAGGCGCGAGACCCTGGGTTCAACCCCAAGTACCACAAAAAAAAAAAATGAGAGGTGGAAGTATAGTTCAGTGGGAAAGCACTTGCTTACCATGACAAGACACTTCAGCTCCTCGCACATGCACACATCACATTAAAATAAAAAGGAAAAACAAATAAAACTCCAGAGTGTATTTTTTTAGTGGTGCTGGGCCTAATGCTCACTAGGCAAGTGCTCTACCACTAAGCTATAACCATCCCCAGACCCTCAACATTTATTGAATCCTCAGTTATTGTGCCTTCTACAAATCCAACTGACTTTTTAAACTTCAGCATTCTCTGCAATGTTCTCCTATTTTACAGATAGAGCAACTAAGGCTCAGGAGAACAGCTTATAAGGGGAGAGACAAGGAATAGGAAAGCCCTGGCCCCTTTAATCTACTGGCTCAGCCACCTCTGACCCCCGCCCCCCAGGTAATGAGCTTTAACTCCTAGGGGTTCCCTCCAACTAATTTTGTGAATGAATAGCTACAGTTAAGCCCCTGGATTCCCTTTAATCTTCTAGCAACTGTGCAGGCAAGGGGTATATCTGTACCCACTTCCCAGACAGCAAGGAGCCTCATGAAAGGAACTTCACCAGGGCAGCTCCAGGTGCACTTCTCCAGCCAGAGCCAGACCCATCTAAACATCTTCACTGGGCTTCTGCCTTTGTCCAAAGGTAAACTGCCCTCCAATGGCCCCAAGTGTAAATGTCCTCCAAAAAGGTCTCACTACCACCATGTGAAAGTGATGGAATATCCCAGTGCCTCAGTTCCATCACCTGTAAAATGGGCTCAGCCCACCAGGAGAAGGGAGAAGTTGGCCCACTCCCTTTGCAAAAGAGAAGAGGAAATCCACACCTTTAGCCAGGTCCACTATGAAGCTTGAAGTCACCCTGAATACATGACATAAAACAGAAGGAAAAGAGGGAGGAAGGGAGGGAGGGAGGAGGGGTGTAAGAAAGGGTGGAAGGGAGGGAGACAGACAGGGAGAGTGGGAATAAAGGAAGGATCCTCGCCTAATAGAAGGCTACACCTGGCTGAACCATTGCACTTATCAAGCGCTAGAGAAAAGAGACCCACAGTACAAGACACAGAGGATGCAGGAAGTTTCATATTTAGCAAGGGCTATCTCAGATAAACTGCAAAAAGTATCTGAGACAAGAGGTGGTGGTGCAGCCAGCTTGGGAGCTTCTCTGGGACAAAGGAATCCCAAGAGAAGTTTTCCTGGAAGGAGAACTTGTCCAAACCCCCACTGGAAGCCAAGTCCCTGGTGCTGCAGTAATGAAGGGTGACAGGCAGCTCTGAGTCACAGGCGCCACGTGGCTGGTGGAAGAGGAGGCTAGGAAGCAACCTCCCCAACTCTACCTCCCTAGCTCCTCCCTTTGCCCCCTGCAGCTCCCAGATCCTTTCTTCCCCTCCCCCCATCTCTGGAAGGGTAGGGGTTATGCCAATGGCTTTAAGGAGGATGTGACTAGCCCCAGCCCTGGCCCCTTTGTTTAAGCCCTCTGCACCCCAACGGGAAAAGCAAAAGATCTGCAATTACACCTTCACAGTCAGCCCCAAGCTTGGGCTTGGAGGGGGGAGGAGCATAAAATAACCCCAACTCATAAAAAAAAAAAAAAATGATTCCTTTTGAAAGGGAACAAAGGCAGCCTTTCCTGCCAACTCCCCAGTCATGGACAATGATGATTTGGAAAAGCTTTCATAGCTGAAAAAGGCATAGAGTACCTTCAAGAAGGCAGGAAAAGGAGGGGCTGGCAGAGGTACCTCCCTCCAATCCCCAATTTTCCATACTCATCACTCTAAAAAGAGGGGCTACTGGTTAATTAGCCGACACTAACATAGCTTCTGTGCTCTCAACCCCAATGGCAAGCACTGTCCCATTGAGTCCTTATCCAAGCCCAACGTTATTACACCGAATATCTGAGATAGTTGGACGGCTGGGGAGGTTCGGCTACGCATAAAGCTGCCTTCATCCTATCACAATCCGGATTTGTGGCATTGTTCCTATTTCACAGATGTAATAACTAAGGCACAGAGAGGGCAAAGGACTTACTGAGACAGGATTTAAGCACACACTTGAGACCTATGCTTGCCTAAAATAGGTATCAACTCGGAAAAATCAAGTCCTCACCCGGGGCTTCCAAGGGCCAGCAAACAAGAAGAAGCCACGGCAGGACTGGTGGAGAAAGGCAGAAGGTCGGGATTCTGGGCCTCCTAAGTGAGGCCCCAGCAGGAGCTGTCTTCCAAAAACAATTACCAGCAGCCTGCCAAAACCCACAGCATCCAGAATTTAGGGCGCAGTTCAAAGTTCATACTCCGCCCTTAAGTCCCTTAATTTATATACCGCTCAGCCTTCGGGGGGCGGTGCGGGGAGACACAGGGGCTCCGCTTGCCTCTCTCCCCTCACTTGGGACCATGAGGTGGGGAGGTAGGCTGGAGGCACAGGCGTGCGGAGAGTGAGTCTCCCGCCACAGGTGAGGCTGCGGCACGAAAGGCTGAGCCCCAGGGCAGCCCTTCTTTGCTAACTTGCTAAATCTCCCCTCTCTTCCACCGCTTCCACTTTCTACCCTAGAAAGCAGGGCTCAAACGCCCCCAAGCAATCACTCGAGCACAGAAGCTTATCTTCCCGTAGGGGCAGGGGGAGCGGCGGGAGGTAGTGAGAAAGGTTTCGAGGCCTCAGTGTGTGGGTTTGAGGAATGGAGCCAGCTTCACCCCGGAAGGCTAAGAATGGAAAGTGAGCCCCCAGGGCAAGTAGCGTGGTAGGGAGGCGCCGCCCCTGGCCGGCGCCCCGCGAGCCAGGTGTGCACCGCCAGCCGGCGGGCCCGTCCGAGGGCGTCCCAGCAGCCGGCTGCCCCCCTGGCTTATCCCACTACTCTATACCCACCTGCTCGGCCACCCCCACATCTAACCCCGGGGCGGAGCGGTCCCTCACCCGAGCCCCCCAGGTCCAACTCAGAAGGGACCGACGCCCAGCCCCACGGCTGACTCCCTCCTCTACCTTCCGCCCACGCCTCCCCAGGGAGACTACCCCCAAGGCCGAGGCCAGGTGAAGGGGCACCTCTCCCCATGAGTACCCCTCCCCGCTTCCCTCTTCTCCGGAGTCCCCGCCCCTCGATTCTGCACCCCAGAAAGACTGCACGTCCCCTCCGCGAGAGCAGACTTCCCTTCGCTTCAGGGGTCTCGGAGTACAGCGGGGACCCCCTTTCCACTCGTATCCCCGTCCCGATAGGGCAGACGCGCCGGCTTCCTTCCCGTCTCCCGCTCTGTACCCCCAGCAGGGTCAGGGAACTTTTCCCCCGCGTCCTCACCCTACCAAGCCCGGCGCCAGCCTGGGGACCCGCTCCCCAGAGGTCCCCGGAGAGGATCTCCCATGCGGGCCCGGAGATCCCCCCAAAGCCCCAGTCCCCACCAAACCCAGGTGCCGCGGGACCGCGAGCCTCCCCGGCGCGGGGCGCTCACCTGCCGCGAGGCTGGCTCGGGCGCCGCGCCGCGGTCGCGCCGCGATTCCGGGCCGGCGGGCGGGAGGCCGGCGGGCGGCAGCGCAGGGCGCTGGGCTCGCGAATCTCCGGCGCCGATCGCCGAGCTACGTTTACTTGGGCCACTTAACCCCCGCGCTGCCAGCCGAGAGCGGCCACCAGCTCGCCCGCGCGCCAGCGGGCCGGTCCTGTCGGTCGGGGGCGCTCTGAGCGTCCACGCGAGCTGCGGCCGCCGGACCCCGAGCTGCGGCAGCAAGGAAGCGGCGCGGGCAGGACCGACAGCAGAGTGGGTGGGGAGGGGGCGGAACCGACTCCCCTTGTAACTCCGGCCCGGCCCTCGCCCCGCCCCCTCCCGGGGGCGCCCCCGCCGCAGCCACTCAGAACCCGGCCCGGCGCAGGAGGGGAGCGGACGAGGGAAATTTGAAATCACTCCTGGAGCCTCCCCTCGCCCCTCCTCCACGGGCGCCGCCTCTTGTTCCCGTGGGTTTGTTAAATCACCCACGGGAATAATAAACCCTTCAGGGGGCTTCACTTATTCCCCAACACTCCACCTTGGTGCCTCTAACCCAGTTCCCCCCGACCCCTACCAGAGACACACACTGGTCTGGACGCTGGGCCCAGAGAGGGAAAAGCTTTCAGGGGAGTCACACAGCACCTGAGTCCCGCCTTTACCCCCACCTCTGACTGCATTGCCACCTGGGCGCTGCAGGGTCCCCGCTGATCACCCCGCTGTGGACCCTCTGACTACTCCTTCCTGCCTTCCTCCCACCAAGCTCAGCCTTTGTCAGCCATCTTGAGGGGAGGGGAGGACCGAAAAAGAGAGTCAATCAGGTCGCTGACCGCCTGGGTTCCGAGGCTGGGCGGCCTCTGCCATTAAATACCCATTGAACCATTGAATTATAGTATTTGGGGTTTATATCTTCTTGTTTGCCTGCTTATTGTCTCTATCCATTAGATAATGGAACGGCCAATAAATGCATTAATGAATGAATGATTGACACCATTGCCTTTAAGGCCCAAACCCTCTGACCCTGCCCACCTTTTCAGGCATCTCCCATCCTTTCCTCTGACTTCTCTCCAATTTTCTCTCCTCTTTACTGTTACTTAAATACACCAAGCATTTCCCTCCGTTTGGGGATTTGGCTTCTGTTTCCTCCACTTGGACATTCTTTACCCAGATCTCTGCACAGCCAGTTTCTCAACACTCATTTCTCTCCCCAAAAGGTCACCTTCAGGAGAGGCTCTTCCTGACTACACTGAACAATCTTCCCATTCCATCACTCCTATTTCATTCTGTTCGGATAGCATTTAGAATCTGAAATTGTTTTGCATATTTCTTGTTTTCTTGTTTTCTTCCTCCTACACACATGAAATTCACTCCAGAAGGGCAGAAACTGTCTTGGCCCAAGCTGTGTCTCTAAGGCCTAAAGGGGAGCCTAGCACCAGAAGGAACTCAATAGAAGTTTGTTGGATGAATGAATGAGCACATGTTTCCTGGCTCTGGAGATCCAACTCTGAGTGAAACACAGCTTTCTCCCTCAGACTCCTACAGATTAGTGAATAAATGAGTAAATGGCAATTACTTTGGGAACTGCAAAAATTCCTTCCCTTACTGGACCTCATTCAACCTAAGAGCCCAAAGATAGGATAAGGAGATATTAGGAAGAAAAGAGTGCAGTACCCTGCCTGGCCCCAGGAAGGCCCCCTCTGGAGGAACAGCAGGAACTTCTTGGTGCTTTGGACAGACACCCAAAAGTGTTTTCCAGGCAGCTGGTGCAGAAGGGGATCTCTCAAGAGGATCTATGGCTTAGCCACACCATCTAGGGCATGATTTTATGGGAGAGAAAATATATATGAGCTAGTGATTCTGTGGGGAGGGCTGCTGGACCTCTGCTTTCTGAATCCCAAGCCAGGTCTTGTCACCTGGCAAAGGATGTCTGTGCCACCAATGAGAATGCTTGGGAGGCCTAGTTCAGATGCCAAGGGTTTTGGGGTGCTGGCACGTGGTGGGCATTTCTGGGAACAGCAGGCTATCCAAATCCAGGAAGGAGAGGATCTGAATGAGCAGGTGGTCTCAGTGCTGTTATTTGGGAAAGATCATGAGCATCAGGGAAATGAGTGGAAGAAAGATGGCCTGATGCCTCCAGAGGGTACATAACTTTACAGTTTGCAAAGTTCGTTGGTCATATTTACCATCTCATTTGAGCCTTATAGCCAGCACAGGAGGAGACAAGGCAAGGAACATTGGGACCCCATTTCAGAGGAGAGATCAAGACCCAGGGGAGAGAGGAATTTATGCAAAGTGAGTAGTTGTGTAGTCAGACCTCAAATGAGCACCTGCATGGGGTGGTCACTCAGCAGTGTTTACTTTAAAATGTAGCTGATCACAATCATTATAATGGTGATGATAATCAATGTGCATTAAGGAGATAAAATTTCTGTGATTAGGACTGGGTGTGTAGCTCTGTGATAGAGTGGGTAGCATATTCAAACCCTCCTCCCACCATTCCATCTTAGCACTGGGGGGAAAAAATCTCTGATTAAAGGCCCTTTGTTTTATCATCAGAAAAATTAAAAACACACATACAAGGGAATGTCTTTGCTCTTAAAAAATAAACAGGAAGTACTTGCAAGTAAAAGGGGACACAGTCACCAATTTACCCTTGAACAGTGCAGAAAAATAATATGCATGTATATAGGGAGTGTGAGATTTTAAAGCTAATAGGGCAAAATATAAAGAAATGGAGAATTTTGTTTAAAAAATTATGAATTCCTTTTACTTGCAACTCTTCTATAAATTAGAGATTACATCAAATAAACTTACCCCATAAAAAATAACATTAAAAAGAAAAATCACATGTGTATATATACATCTTAGATACCTTCATGCTAATAAACCAATACATTGATGGACTTACCCCTATGCAGTGGTTCAATATTACATTTATGTTGAATTATACTATCATTTTAGGGCAACAACAGGTTTTAAATAACATTTGTGAAATGCATAGTACAGTGCCTGATAAATAACAGGTGCTTAATATAGGGTAGGTTTACATAAGCATATGACATTACCTTCCCTATGCCTCAGTTTCTTCATCTTTAAAATAGAGATAATATTTTTACCTACTTCAAGCCAGGTGCAGGGGCTCACGCATGTAATCCCAGCAATGAGGGAGGCAGAGGCAGGAGGATCACAAATTCAAGGCCAGGGAACCTTTCTAATTTAGCCAGATCCTGTGTCAAAATAAAAGTTTAAATTAGCCAGGCGCAGTGGCCCTGGCCTGTAATCCCAGCGAATCCGGAGGTGGGGGCAGCCTCAGTAATTTAGCCAGACCCTGTCTCAAAATAAAATATAAAAAAGGAGCTGAGAGTGCAGCTTAGTGACAAAGCACTTGTAAAGTGTGCACTAGGCTTTGGGTTCAGTTCCCTGTACAGCAACAACAACAACAACAAATTTTAAATTGGGTTGGGGATGTGGCTCCGTGGGATAGCACTTGTAGAAAGCATGCCTGAGGCCCTGGATTCAACCCTCCAGTACCGTAAAAAAGAAAGAAAAAAAAAAAAGAAAAGGAAAAAAAAAAGATAGATAGATATTCTCTTGCCTACTGCAAAACATTGTTGTGAGAATTTTGAGTTAATACATGTAAGGCATTTCAAATAGCATCTAGCTCATTGGGAAACACAATAAAAATGTTTGTCAGATAAGAACCATACTGTTATTAATAATAAATGCTAGACATCTTTCCTGGCTGCCTCACCTCTTGGCAGGTGCAGAGTTGAACATTCTCCTTGCTTCCTTAAGATGGGGGTACCCCTGTTCATTCCTTGGGCTCCTGGGGACTAAGTCAAGCTCAGTTTACCTGTAGATCTACAAGCAGTGTCGAGTATGATGGGCCCCATTTTATAATGGAGGAAACTGAGGCTCAGCAAGGTGAAGTAGTTTGCCCAAGAGCCACAGCTGGTTGGTAGTAGAGCTGGAGCTAGACTGCCAGCCTGATCCCCCAACTCAGTGTGACCCTCTCATGTGTACTATGCTAAGGTTGTCCTCCCACTCTAATTGGAATAATAATAATAATAATAAGAGTAAGGCCCACTTCCCAAAGTGACTGCAGGGATTTGCCCAGTCCTTGTATGTGAAAGAAACCCATTGTAAAGTACTCAGTCTTAATTGAGGTGTCATTAGAGAGGCCACGTTCATTTGCAAAGTGGGTTCTTTGCCTTTCATTTTCAACAGGAACACCCACATCTCTTTCTTTTCTCCTTTTTAAAACTCCCCAAAATGGGAACAAAGTACTATTTTCTTTAAATGCACCTGACTAGACAAATGCACAGAGTCTGACCAGGTAATATTCATCAGTTTTGCTGTTTTCTTGCTGTTGTTTTGTGCTGTGTTGGGGATGCAACGGGGTCTGGCACCAGCTAGGCAAGTGCTCTCCCACTAAGCTACACCCCCAGGCCCTATTACCTGGATTCTACTTCCTAGATTTGCTCTGGGTCCAGACTCTGCCTGCTCTGGAATTTTTTTTTTTTTTAATAGTGGTTTAATTTAGTAGAGTGCTGCCATGTGCACTCTGAGGCCGGAAGTTCAATCCCCAGCACCGCAAAAATGAGAGAAGTTCTTGGCAGCCCACTCCCGAAACAATCAGCCATTGAAAACCTTATGAATAGCGGAGAAGCGCTGACATAATGCTGGGCACCGCACAGTGTCAGGAAGTGTTTCATTCTGTTGTACATAGAGTCGTTATGAGTAGGACCCATCTTGAAGGCACCTATCAGCATGGATCAAACCTTGCTCATGCACTGAACTACTTCCTGCCCTGTTTCAAGGAGATTTAAACCTGCAAACCTGTCCTTATCTCCCCTGGGCAGGCCCTCCCCCTCCAAGTTTCCAGAAGTCCATATTCACAGCATGCCAGTAACCATGCCTGCAGGCAGGGCTTTGGAAAATGATTGCTGAGTTATGCTGACCTGCAGGGTAGTGGGAGAAAGTAGGAGTGACATGCCCAGGACCCCAGGGCTCTTTGCTTGACCAGTAGGTTTATTGTTCAGGGTGTGACAAAGTTAAAGACTTAGTCCGATTAGCTTCTGTTCATCCTTTAGTCCTACTCACATCTGGCATCTTCCCCCACAAGTTGCCTTAACTCCAGTGAAACCTGCTAACAGCCTCCCACTCTCCTTCCTAGTATTTAACTCCTTTGCAATGTCTTGAAGCAATTTTTCAAATAGGATGTGTCTCCTTCATGTGAGCAGGGAGATTGAGAAGCAGTAGTTTGTCCTGTTCCCAACTGTTCTGACCCATAGTATGTGCTCAGCAAATATCTACTGCCAGGATGAAAAAGTGAATGAATGGACTCCTCTTTCAGGTGAAGAAAACAGTCTAGAAGAGAAAGTTCTTGAGGAAACACCTCTCAGATTACACCGCAGGTTACATCACAGCACCCAGCAGCGATTATGCATTGCAGTCCTTAATGGGGCCAGGTCAGGCATTCACTTTTTAATCATTCTGAACAGAAAAACAAAGCAGACAATAGATATCCCAGGCCTCATTTTCTCAGGCAAAAGAGATTCCTCCTATGAATTTGAAATGAAGGAGTGAGATTTCCGAAAGGTGGAAGCATTATCACCCCCACCCTCAAACTAGGAACTGCCAATGGGCCCTTTAAAAAGCAAATTTCTAGAGGTGACCGTTTTAATGTCCTTTGCAGCTTAGGCACAAGGATCTTCAAAGGCTAAACCTTACCCCAGGAATTCCACTTTTAAATTTTACCTCAATGAAATGTCTTGAGCTTTGGAGGGAGATTTTTGCACAAGCAAGCACATTCATCACCAAATCCTACACAGAAATCAGAGAACTTGAACTCCTCTTAAAGTACAAGGAGAGAAGATTATTTTCATTAATTTAGGCAAATGAGGATAAAAACTAAAAGTGGAATTGACTCCACGCCCTCTGACTTCCAGCAAGCTCAGAGGCAGTTTCAAAACTAAGTATTCTGTTACCCCATATGTGGGTGAGTTTGCATCTTACTGGTTTGGGCTCCTTTTTCTCTGCTTTCTCCTCTTCCTTTCTCTCCCTCTCTCTGTCTGTCTGTCTGTCTGTCCGTCCGTCCGTCCGTCTGTCTCTCTCTCTCTCTCTCTCTCTCTCTCTCTCTCTCTCTCTCTCTCTGTTTCCCCCTTCCTCCATCCCTCCCCCCAGTTTTTCTGTCTTGTTCATTCTAGTTTTGGGTGGACAAAGGATCCCAGGATCCAGGTTTGTCCTACTGTGAAAATTCTCTCTGGCAGTAGATGAGATCCTGGCAGTGATGAGAAGATTTTGAATCCTGACTGGTCACTTTCTTGCCTATATTGAGGGATCTTGCAGTGAGTGCAACTCAGCAAAGGAGCAAGGGCTCTATATTATTTCTTACAACCGGCTATGAATCTGCGATTATCTCAAAGTTTAATTGTTAAAGTGCCCTCTGGCATTTTTGAGTGGGCGGGGCCAGACCTTTCACCTGGGAAGAACCTGCCCCCAGGTGAGCTCCCCAGCAGGAGCCCTCAGCCGAGCCCTTGCTTCTTAACCAACTCCTTTCACTTGCAGGGTGGGGGAGGGTAGGGGAGCAGGACGCTGGGGCCCTCAGAGGGACATTTTAAAGTGAGTGAAGGGGGGAGGTGAACATGAACAATATGCAATGAAATGCATGCGTGGAAACGTCATAATGAGACCCATTACGTTTTACACTAAAAATTACCAATAAAATAAGATTGCTGGGGAAGAAAAAGTAAAAAATGGGCTGAGGGGTGCAGGTCAGTGGCAGAGTGTTTGCAAAGCATGTGTGAGGCCCTGGCTTCAAACCCCCCCCCCCCCAGTACCGGAAAAACCAAAACAAACAAACAAAAAATAATAAAGTGAATGAAGGAGACTGGGAGCGGTGATATGTTTACCTGTAATCCCAGCAACTCTGGAGGTGGAGGCAGGAAGATCACAGGTTCGAGGCCAGAAGCAGCCTGAGTAATTTAGTGAGACCCTGTCTCAAAATAAAAATTAAAACACAGGCTGCCGTTGCAGCTCAGTGGTAGAGCACTTGCGAAGTATGCGCAAGGTCCTGGGTTCAGCCCCCTAGTACGGAAGCGGGAAAAGTGAATGAAGGGAGCAGGTCTCTCATTAACTCAGAAGTGGGGACAGGAGTTTCTCTGGAAAGCAAGCCAGTCAGCCTGCATTTCCTGCTGTCCAGTTAGCTCATTAACAGGAATCACTGCTCCTTCTTGGTCTGGCAGTAGTAAGATGTTGGAAGTACTTTTTATCTGCAATAATTCCCTTGTATCCACAAAGGATAGGTTCCCAGACCCCTAAGGGATGCCTGAGATTTCATCAGGATACTTAGAACTGTGTGCAATTTAAAACAGGAATTGTTCAAAATAGGCACCATGGCACACATCTATAATCCCAGTAACACAGTCAGCTGAGGTAGGAGGATCTTAAATTCAAGACCAGAGGCAGCCTGTGTAAATTAGTGTGACCCTGTCTCAAAATAAAAACTAAAAAAGGAGTTAGGGATGCAGCTCAGTGGTTAGGCACTTGCCTAGCATGTTCAAGGCCCTGTGTTCAACCCTCCAGTAATGGAGGGGGGAATGAATTGTTTATCTGGAATTTTCCATTCAATATTTTCAGAGTGAGGCTGATCACGGGTAAGTGAAAGCTTGGAAAGTAAAATTGAGAACATAGAGTAACTGCTGCATTGTTTGTTAGCTGCAGATTGCAAAGTCCTTTTTTTCTTTTTTTTTTCTCTTGGTACTTGAGGGTTGACCCAGGCCCTTGCACATAGTTTGCAAGTGCTCTACCACTGGGCTGCACCACTAACCCATTTTTTATTTTTCATCTTAATACAGGGGATTTAGCTCAGTTGGTAGAGCACTGCGCTGCAGTCTCTGAAGACCTGAGTTCAAGTCCCAGCACCCCAAAAATGGGAGAAGGACCTGGCAATCCACTCCCAAGGCAATCCCGAAACAGTCAGCCATTGAAAACCCTATGAGGGTCGCTATGAGTCGGATACCGACTCGACAGCACCTAACAACAACAACTAAGTCACTTAGTTACACAGGCTGCCGCTGGCCTTCAACCTGTGATCCTCCTGCCTTTGCCTCCCAAATCGCTGGGATTACAGGCATGAGCTACTACATCCAGACTATTTTTTATTTGTTATCTTGAGAGAGTCTTGTTAAGCTACATAGTCTGCCTCTGGCCGCCAACAGCTATCTTTCTGTCCCCACATCCCTAGTCACTGGAATTATAGGCATGAGCCACTGTGCCTGCCTGCACAGTTCTTAATAAAAAAGAAAAATTATAAAGACCCAAATAGGCAACCCTCAGTTAAGCATTATTTTCTTACTTAACAGAATATTATGCAGCATTTTCTGATGTTAATGTAGCGTTTATGAGGAAACCCAAGAGTGGCATTATCTGAGATTTTGAGGTTTCTTTTAGAGGACTGAATTTCTTCTCCTTGAGGTAGAAGAGATGTGTGTTGGAAGGAAACAGGGCCCAGAGCCTCATCAGGCCCCTGTTCAAACTGAAATGCTGATTTCGCTCTCAGACAATTAATGGTTTAGTGTCATCCTATTTGGAAGTTCATCCATTCTCATGATACTTATAACCCAGGGAATCTGAAAATAATTCCCTCTACCTTTCTAGAAATTTTTTCTAAAGAATCAGAGTAGGAAAAGGACTGTGTACAAGAATGTTTATTGCCATGTTCTTTTTACAAGATTGAAAATTTTGAATAATAATAATAACAACAACAACAACAACAACAATAACAACAAGAAGCATTTATTGAGCACTTTCCAGGGACCAATTCCTGTGCTAAGTGTTTTACAAGCATTGTCTCATTTTATTTTTTTCAATTAGATTCTATTATTGTTCCCATGCTATAAACAAACAAACAGAGGCACAGAAAGTTTAGTTATTTGCCCAAGACAACATAATTAGTATGGAAGGGGTTTGTTGTTGGGTGCCATCGAGTCAGTATCCAATTCATAGCGATCCTGTATACAACAGGCGAAACACTATTGTCAGTGCTTCTCTGTTGTTCATAGGGTTTTCAATTGCAGATCGATTTTTGGGAGTGGATGGAGGGGGTAGCAGATGTGTAAATGACAGTAATAACATAATATGAGAAACATTAAAATAGAAACAATAGTTTGTTTCTGGCACACACACCAAAGGAAAGAAAGGAAAGAAGGAAGGAAGGAAAAGAAAAAGAAGAAAGAAAGATAAAAAAGTAAAAGAAGAGCCAGACGCTGTGGCCTGTAATCCCATTGTCTTGGAAGGCGGAGGCAGGAGGATAGCAAATTCGAGACCAGAGGCAGTCTGCGTAATTTAGAGAGACCCAGTCTCAAAAAGTTAAACAATGGGGTGGAGGTGCAGCTCAGTGGTCCAGCACTTGCAAAACATGCAAGAGCGAGGCCCTGGGTTCAGCCCCCAAGACCACACACACACACACACACACACAAAGTAAAAGAAAAGAAAATTAAAAAATAATATGGGGCTGAGCACAGTTGCACAGGTCTATAATCTCAGTGACTCAGGAAGCAGAGGAAAGGATTGCAAGTTCAAGGCCACAGGTAGCCTGCATAATTTAGGAGGATCCTGTCTCAAGATTAAAAAGAAGAAAGAAAGATGGGCTAGGGGTGCAGCCCAGTGGTAGAGTGCTTTAGCAAAAGCATGCATGAGGCCCTGGGTTCAAATCTACCCCTTCTCCACTGTACAAGAAAGAAAGAAAAAAAGGAAGGAAGGAAGAAAAGAAGGAAGAAAGGAGGGAGGAAGGGAAAGAAGGATGATTATGAGTGACAATAGGTACACAATGCAAAATATTGTGATGATCATACTCAATATGTATTCAGGTGATTAAAATAAAGCCTTACACATAGTTGGCATTTAAAATGGTTATTATTTGCACCTTGAAATTTAATGTGTCCCTAAATTGCCTGGGAATCTTGTTAAAATTCAGATCCCGAGGGCTGGGAGTATGGTGTCCTAATAAAACAATTGCCTAGCATTTGTTAGGCCCTGAGTTGGTTGGTTTGTTGGGTTTTTTTGTTTGTTTGTTTGTCTGTTTTTTTCTTTTCACTACTGGGGGTTTGATCCCCAACACTGGAGAAAAAAAATGCAGATCCTAAATAGAAAATCTGGTTTGTACATTTCTCAATGTAGGCTCAATCATCCAGTATCACTATACCTGCACCACAGTGGGTGCTAAATATTTATTGAAAGAAGGCATAATGAAATAATGACTGCCCAGTGTGGAGGGGTGCGCCTGTAACCCCATTTGAGGATTGGGAGGCTGAGCACTGCAGGAGAATTGTGAGTTTCTGAGCAGCCTGGGCTACACAAGAGACACTATCTCAAAAAACAAAACCAAATAAACAAATAAAAATTTTTAAAGAGGAAAGAAAGAAGGAAGGAGGGAAAGGAAGGAAAGTAGGTAGGAAGGAAGGAAGGAAAGAAGGGAGGGAGGGAGAGAAAGGGAAGGGGAGAGGGAGGGAGTAAAAAAATGAGTTGAAGGAGATGAGCTTGACACCTGGGTAGAAGACTCTTGCTCACACTTTTGCAGAAGGGGTTTTCAGGGAATGGGAGAGGAGAAAGCATTTCAGCCAAGGCCAGTTGATCTTTCCCCAGGTTTCCAGGTGTCTCTTCTGTACCTTCAAGCTGTACCAGGTGCCTTCAAGCCAGGCACAGGGCGAGGTGAAGCTCTTGGCATTGAGGGTCAGGTCCTAGGGTCCAAGGTGCATGGCTCCATTTTCTCGTTGGTCCAGTGAGGATCAGGGTAACACTCACCTGGGGGCAGCAAGAGCTCCCTGGGAAGACAGAGCATGCACACACACGCACACATACACACCCGTACATGCACCCCTAGATGCTGGGCAGCTACATCCCCAGCCCCAGCATGGGACTGAAAGAGTTTGGGGACTGTAGCGATTGTCAGTGTCTCAAGAACCTCCCCTTACCCGCCTGACTACTGCCCTGACCCGGGCTATCACAACCCTTCCAGGAGCTTGATGGGTCAGAGTCCTCTACCCAAGAGGTTCTCAAAATGTGGTTCCTGGGAACATGGAAAAGCAAATTCTCAGGCTCCAGGTGACGCTAATGTCCACCCAATTTTGAAACCTTTACTCAGGTGTAAGCTCCCCATGCCCTCTTTCTTTCCCTGTCCCCAGTGCCTGGCATCTGGTAGGAGTGCAATAAATATTTGCTAAGGGCTTGATACAGCTCTCAGTAGTAGAGGGATTGCCTCGAATGAGCAAACCCCTGGAATCAATTCCTAGCATATGTATTAATTAATTAATTAGCAGAATGCATAAAATGATAATGACAGCAATCGGTCATTGATCAAGAACAACCTGTCCACCAGGCTCTGTTCTAAATGTTTTTGGAGGGTGAATTAATGTAATCAGCCACCCCAAGTATCATTTTATGGTGAAACAGGCTCAGAGAAGCCGAGCGCTTTGTCCAGGATCACCCAGCCAGAGACCAGGCAGGGAATCTTGGGTGTGACCGCTCGCCCCCACCCTCCAGCCTTCCTCAGAGTCCAGCTGCCACTCATGTCCGCGCCGGGCAAGGAGTCCTGTCGCACACCCTGACCACCGCGGGAGGGCGCGGCTGCGGCAGTGGCGAAAGTGCGGCTGCGGAAGCGCGGCTAGGCCCGCGGGAGGAGGAAGCTAGGTACCGCGGCTGGGAGGCAGTGAGGCGCCATGGGCCGCCTGCACTGCACGCAGGACCCGGTGCCGGAGGCCGTGGGCGGCGACATGCAGCAGCTGAACCAGCTGGGCGCACAGGTGGGCCCGCAGGGCGGGGTGTGGGCCGCGGATTCCTGGGGGTTGGGGGCTCGGGGCTCGGGGCCAGGGGCGGTGGGGTGGCGGGAGTCTGGGGAGCTTTTGTGGTGAGGGACATAGGGTCAGGGAGGGGCCGAGGGAAGTGAGGGCCGAAAATCGGCCCAGAGGGCTTGTGGGGACCCAGAGATGGGAGAAGGGGGCCTCTGGGGCCGAGGGGAGGTTGAGGGGTCCTAGAAGAGGCCCTGACTGGAGTTGGAGGTGGGGCTAAGTAAGGAGCTTGGGACTAGAGTAAGGAGCTCGGAGCCTGGGGCAGTCTGGGAAGCAGATCAGCCTGGGTGGCAGGTCATGGAGAGGCCCGACCTGGGTGTCTAATGGCTAGGCCCCAGCTGCGCCCTGGGCCCAGCGGCGGTGTCTAGGACCAGGCAGGGGACCACACCCCTCCCGGTTAAGGTTGTGCCTGGAAGTCCCTGTGGGAAGAAACCATACTCACCGCGGAGGCCGGTCCCTGGCGGTGGAGCCAGCAAAACCTCGGTTCCAGCCAAGTCGGGATACCTTGGGGCATCCTGCTCCCCAGTCCTACCATCAAGGAAGCTGAAATAAATGGGTTAAATGACTCTTCCCACCACCATTGTGAAGATACATCTTATTTCTCCCACTGGGTCCTAACTTCGTCGCAGGAGGCTGACCCTCTTTTTCCTCTCACTATCCCCAGCACAATTTCCCACATTCCCATTAGGCCTGTTTGATGCATAAAAACCAAACTGTTTTCATAAAAAAATAGTAACCATAATTATAACACTGAGCATATCCTGAGCCTGCATTGTCCACTGGAAATACACTGCAAGCCACATTTCTAATTTTACATTTCTAGTAGCCACATGGAAAAGTGAAAAAGAGGGCCAGGGCATGCTTGTGTTCACGACCACTTGGGACACTGAGGCTGAGTCAGGAGAATGGAAGGAAAGTTCAAAGCCAGAGGCAGCCTGCACAACTTAGGGAGACCCTGTCTCAAAATTGAAAAAATAAGAAAGGGACACACCTTTAATGCTAGCAACTGGGGAGGGTGAGGCAGGAGAATCACAAGGCTTGTTGTTGTTGTTGTTGTTGTTGTTGTGGTACTAGGGGTTGAACCCAGAGCCTTGCATTTGTATGCTCTGCAAGTGCTGGACCACTGAGCTGCACACCCAACCCATTTTTTTTCTTACTTTTTTGAGACAGGGTCTTGCTAAATTATGCAGACTGCCTCTGGTCTCCAGCTTGCTATCCTCCTGCCTCCGCCTCTGGAGCCGCTGGGATTACAGGTGGGGCCACCATCCCCATCTTGAGAATCACAAGTTTGAGGCCAGAAGCAGCCTGTGTAACTTAGTGAGACCCGGGCTCAAAAATTAAAAAATAAAAAATAGGCTGAAGGTGCAGCCCAGTGGTAGGGTACTTGCAAAGTATGTGGAAGGCCTTGGGTTCAATCCCCAAGTACTCCAATCAATCAATCAATCAATCAGTGGGGCTGGGGTGCAGCTCAGTGGTAGAATACTTGCCCGGCATATGTCAGGCCCTGAGTTCAACTCCCTAGTGCTGGGGGGGAAAAATAAAAAAGAGGAACTGGATAATGTACCTGAGTGGTACAGCACTTGCCTAACATGTAAAAGGCCCTAGGTTCCATCCCCAGCACCACAAAAATAAATAAAAATTTAAAAGTTTAAAAGAAATGGGAATTTCTTTAAATAACTTAAATAGATTATCTTTAATCCACATAACAAAATATCATTTTAACATTTTCTTTATAGTAAAAGTTAAATGAGATATTTTATTTATTTGATTTTTGGGGGGAGTGATGGGGATTGAACACAAGGGTGCTCACATGCTAAGCACACACCAGCCTCCATATTTTACTTCTTGTTACTAAATTTTCTAAATCTGGTGTGTATTTTACACTTAATAGCACATCCCACATTATACTACCCCTTTTCAAGGGCTCATGTGGTTCATGGCCGCTGGACTGGACAGTATAAAGTTCTTTGTTTTATTGAGACCGAGTCTCACTATGTAGCACAGACTGGCCTTGAACTTGCAATCCTCTGGATTGCAGCCATGCACCATCATGACTGGCTGGACAGTACAGTTCTGAGTGCTTTTATGTATATTAACTTATGGAATCTGTGTGATCACCCTAGTAGGTAAGCACTGTTACTTCCATTTTATAGATGGGGAAACTGAATCTCAGAGCTGCTAAATAAAAAGACCTGTTTTGGTATCCTGGAGGTGTTGCTCAGTGGTAGAGTGTTTGCCTAGCATACCCAAAGCCCTAGTTCAATCCTCAGCACTTAAAAAAAAAAAAAAAGTTATTTATTGAGCATGTTTCATGTACCAGATACACTTATAAGTTATGTAGAGTCATACTTTATGTATAAAAATCACAAAAGACAGGTGCTATTATTCCCATTTTACAGAAAAGAAAAGAAGTTCCAAGGAAATAAAACTGACCTATTTGAGGTCAGGCATCCAGGAAATGGTGGAGCGAGGAATTCAGGACCGGATATCTAACTTCAAAGCCTGGGAAGGTAGCTTAGCTTTTACTTGGCATCACTGTTCTCTGGAAGACTTCCATTTGGAACAGAAAAAAGATTTTCCTGCTAAAAAACTAAAACTTTTTTTTTTAAAGCTACTGGATTGTGTGATCCCTAACGTAACCCCCAACTTGGTAAGCATGAAAAATGCAAACCACTGTCTTAAGGTCAGAGCCTGACTCATTTTCTAATTTTGAAACATATTCTAACCTTTACCTTTGTTTTTAGTACAGAAAGATTTCTCCTAATAAGCTACTTACCTGAGTCATTGGGGCCATTTCCCCTCCCTTTTAATAGATGATCGGACTTTTCCAAGTACCACTCTATTTGCTGATTTTCTTTTGAAGTCTGAGGCATAGGCCTCAAGGAGTAAACGAATGGTTTTTGTTTGTTTGTTTTGTGGTTTTGGGTTTTTGGCATCAGGTTTTTGTTGTTGATGTTTTGTTTGTTTTGAGATGGGGTCTCCCTATGTGGCCTAAGATGGCCTAGAAGTTACTGTGTAGCCTAGCCTGGCCTTAATCCTCCTGTCTTAGCCTCTCCAGTGCTGCAAAAGAATCTCGTATGAACATTGCCATCATCAATTATTGCTTACTTAAGGTATGTCCGTAAATGCCCACTATACACTAAATAGCTACTAGACCCAGGGAGGTTTACAAAGATTGAGTCGACATGGCCTCTTGTCCTGGGAAAGGATGTGATCTCCTATGGCAGGTAAGACAATAAAGCAGCATACAGTACTAAATTGTATGTGGATGTGCCCTCTGATGCATGTGGCCAGTCCTAGGTAATGCAGCACCTTGAGAATAGGTTGTTGTTGTTGTTAGGTGCCATTGAGTTGGTATCTGACTCATAGCGTCCCTACATGCAGTGGGCAAAACAGTATTGTTACTGCTTCTCTGCTATTCATAGGGTTTTCAATGGCAGATTGTTTTTGAAGAGTGGGTTGCAGGGTCCTTTTCCCAAGCCTATAGTACCTGGTGTTCCCAGGTGTTCTCCCATCCAAGTACTAACCAGGCCCAACTCTGCTTAGTTTCCAAGATCTGACAGGATCAATTGCCACAGTGGTATGGCTACAGGTTGTTGTTGTTAGGTGCCGTCAAGTCGGTATCCAACTCAGAGCGACCCTATGTACAACAGACAAAACACTATTGTCAGTGCTTCTCTGCTATTCATAGGGTTTTCATTGGCAGATTGTTTTTTGGGAGTAGGTTGCCAGGTGCTTCTCCCAAGCCTACACCACCTGGAGTTCCCAGGCAGTCTACCATCAAGTACTAACCAGTCCTGATCCTGCTTAGCTTCCGAGATCTGACAGAATCTGACACCACAGTGGTACAGCTGCAGGTAGGACTTTAACCATTTTTAGAATGGGTGCAGTAGCACAGGCCTTTAATCCAGCAACTCTGGAGACAGGCAGGAGGATCGCAAGTTTGAAACCAGAGGTAGCCTGCATAATTTAGCAAGACCCTGTCTCAAAATACAAAGTAAAAAATGGGTTATGAGTATAGCTCAGTGGTTAAGTGCTTGCAAAAGGCCTGTATGAGGCCTTGGGTTCAACTCCCTAGTACCACAAATAAATAAACAAACAAAATAACAAAATAACCAATTTTAGAATGGTTAGGACAGAGTAAATTCAGAAAAGTATCAAGGAGAAAGCCAATGGTCCACAACCCTCTCACCTAGTTAGAAATGAAAGCAACACACAGAAAATTCAAACACTATACAAAGGTATGCAAGTTAAATGTTTATTTCTCTTATCCTCAGAAATAATTTCCTTTTTTCTCTCAGTACTGGGGGCCTGAACCTAGGGCCTTACACATACTTTGGATGCACTCAACCACTGAGCTGCACCCTCAGGCCCTACTTTTTTATTTGTTAAATAGAAACCAGGTCTCACTAAGTTACACAGGCTGCCTCTGGCCTTGAACCTTGAACCCGCGATCCTGCTATCTCTGCCTTCCAAGTCGCTGGTGTGTGCGACTGCGCCTGGCTCTCAGAAATCATTTGTTGTATATATTTATAATGACTTTTTTTTTTTCAGTGCTGAGGATCAAACACAGAGCATGGCTCATGCTAGGCAAGCACTCTTTTATGTATATTTATGTATAAAAAAATAACCTGAGTTGTTGTTGTTTGAGATTTTTTTGTTTGGTTTTCTGTTTTTTGGTTTTTTGAGACAAGTTCTCACTATGTAGCCCAGGTTAGCCCTGAACTCTTGAACCTCATGCCTCAGCCTCCTGAGTGCTGGGAGTATGGAGGTGTGGATCACCATGTCCAGACTGAGGTTTAGATCAGTTAGTAAAATGCTTGCTCTGTATGCTCTGAGGCCCTGAGTTCAATCTCCAGCACCACAAAAACAGGCGCCCACTCCCAAAAAACAATCCTGAAATAATCAGCCATTGAAAACCCTGTGACTAGCAGAGAAGCATTGACATAGCGCTGGGCATGGTACAGTGTTGGGTAGCGTTTCCCTCTGTCATACATAGGGTCAGTATGAGTAGGTTCACTATGAGTCAGACCTGACTCAGCACCTAACAACAACATCACCATGCCTGGGTAGAGAAATTTTATTAAACCGTTCTTTCTTTATCTAGTTCCTTATCCCCCCCCACACACACACACACTTGTAGTGCTGAGGAGCAGACACAGGGCTCTGTGCATGGTAGGCAAGCACTCTACTACCACTAAACTACATCCCCAGGTCTTGAATTCTTTTTGGTAGATGCATGATATTCCTTGCAATAGGTCCACCCCATTTCAAGTTATCTATTAAAAGACACTTGAATTGCTTTTGCTTTTGTTTGTGTTTATGTTTTGAGATAGGGTCTCACTCTGTAGCCCTGCTTGCCTCCAACTCATGATCCTCCTGCTTCAGCCTCCTGAGTGCTTAGATTACAGGAAGGGTTTAGTTTGTTTTTATGAGGGATACTTTCAAGGAAGAGCCTTGTGTAAGTCTGTCTGGAGCACATGTGGGGGTATGCTTCTTGCAGTGGAATTACTAGGTCAAAGGCTGTGATTACTTAAAAAATTAGATCCCTATTGTGAAACTACCCTCTAGGAAGAAAAGGTTGCCAGCACTGCCTGGTGTCATCAGTGTGGAGCCTATCTGTGTCCTTGTCCTGTCACCATCTCTTCATATGTTTACTGATGAGAATAGTTAAGGTTTAATAGGGAGGGATAGTTATGGGTGGTAAGCATTCCAGGGAGATGCAACTATGTGGGAAGATTTATTCAGCAGATGTCCTGTACTTAAAATATTTAAGATGCTAGCTGGGTGCGGTAGTGCAGGCCTGTAATCCCAGCAGCTCGGGAGGCAGAGACAGGAGGATCGCAAATTCGAGACCAGAGGCAGTCTGCATAACTTAGTGAGACCCTGTCTCAAAAAGTAAAAAAAAAAAAATGGGCTGAGGGTGCAGCTCAGTGGTCCAGCACTTGCAGAGCATGCAAGTGCAAGGCCCTGGGTTCAACCCCCAGTACCACACACACACACACACACACACACACACACACACACACACACACACACACACAATTAAGATGCTGTTCTAGAAGCTGCTTTCCTAATTAAGTTTGCAGATTCCAGGTTCTCCATGGCAGGGCTCCAAACGGGAACCTCAGAAGTTAAGAATTTGGCCAGGTGAGGTATGGCACCTGGAACCTGGCCACTCAGGAGTCAGAGGTCAGAGGATTGAGTTTGAGGCCAGAGGGCAGCCTGCATAACTTAGTGAGACCCAGTCTCAAAAATAAAAAAGTAAAATAGTGGACTAGACTGAGGATTCAGCTCAGTGGTCACATGCTTACAAAGTATGTACGAGGATCTGGGTTCAACCCCCTATTACCATACCCCCTAAAAAAATGTTGAGAATCTAGGTGGTTTCTTTCCTCACTCCTTCTCTCCTTCCCTCCCTTCCTTCCTTTCTTCCCCCCTCCCTTCCTTCCTTCCTCCTTTTCTTTCTCTTTCTCTTTTTCTTTTTCATTACAGGTATCTTACTAAGTTGCACAGGCTGCCTCTGACCTCCAAGTTACAAACTTCCTACCTTGGCCTGCAGAGTCTCTGGGGTTACAGGTGTATACCATGGTGCCCGGCTTCTTTGTTAAATTTCTAAAAAAAAAAAAAAAAATTGTACAAAATTATATGTATTTATCATGTACAACATGATGTTTTGAAGTACACATGCATTGTAGAATAGTTAAGTCTAGCTAATTAATAAACAAATTACCTCACATAATTACTATTTTTGTGATAACACCATACCCTCCACATTTTTCTGGAGTATGGTGTGTCGTCATTAACTGTCATCACCATACTGTATAATAGACCTCTTAATATTATGTCTCCTGTTTAAGTGAAATTATATATCCTTTGACCAACAATTCCCCATCCCACCCTTCAAACACACCAGCTTCTTATAATCACTGCTCTGTTCTCTGCTTCTACTTTTTAATTTATTTATTTTTGAGACAGCATCTCTCTATGTAGCCCAGGCTGGCCTTGAACCCATGATCTTTCTCCCTCAACCTCCAGAGTGCTGGGATTACAGATGTGTGTCACCACACTTGTCTGCTTTTACTTTTTTTAGATTCTGCATATAAGTGAGGTCATGTGATGGTATTGTCTTTTTGTGCCTGCATGTTTCATTTAACATAATGTCTTCCAAGTTTGTTTATGTTGTTGCAAATGACAGTATTTCATTCTTTTTTTACAGCTGAAGAGTATTCCATTGCATATATACACCACATTTTCTTATTTATCCATTACTAGAACACATAGGTTGATTCCATATCTTGGCTGATCTTGACTAGTACATGTAATAAACACGGGAGTGCAAATCTCTCTTTGATATACTGATTTCATCTCTAGATATATACTCAGTGGTGGAATTGCTGGATCATGTGGTCGTTCTATTTTTAATATTTTGAAGAACCTCCATACTATTTGCCATAAAGCCTCTACTAATTTATGTTTCCATAAATTGGGAATCCAACCTAGTGCCTTTGTATGCTACCACTGAGCTATATCCCTAGCCCCTCCTTTGTCTTTGTCTTTTTTTTTTTTTTTTTTTTTTTGGAGTAGGAAGTTCAATTCATAGTGCTCCACCACTGAGTGGCACCCCCAGCCCCTTTTTTATTTTTTATTTTGAGACAGGGTCACTAAATTGTGTAGGCTGCTACTGGCCTGGAACTTTTGATCTTCCTGCTGCAGCCTCCAAAGTCTCTGGGATTACAGGTGTGTGCCACAGCACCTGGCTTCTTTTGTCTTTTTGATAATAGCCATTCTAATAAGGAGAGGATATCTCATTGTGGCTTTGATTTGCATTTCCCTGATAGTTAATGACATCAAGCATTTTTTTTTCATTTACCTGTTGGCCATTTGCATGCGTGCGTGTGTCTGTGTGTGTGTATGTGTGTGTGTGTATGTGTATCTCCAGTATTGGAAGCATGTGCTCTACCACTGAGCTGTACCCCCAATCCGTTTTTTTATTTTTTATTTTGAGACAGGGTCTCACTAAGTTGCACAGGCTGCCTCTGGCCTTCAATTCAGAGATCCTCTTGCCTCAGCCTCCCAAGTAGCTGGGATTACAGGCATGTGCCATGGCACTCAGCTTGGTCTTTTTTTTTTTTTTTCAGTACTGGGGGTTGAACCCAGGGCCTCACGCTTGTGTGTTCTGCAAGTGCTGGACCACTGAGCTGCACCCCCAGCCCATTTTTTCTTTTTTTTTTACTTTTTGAGACAGGGTCTCACTAAGTTATGCAGACTGCCTCTGGTCTCAAATTTGTGATCCTCCTGCCTCCGCCTCCCAAGCCGCTGGGATTACAGGCGTGCGCCACCGCACCTGGCTCAGTCTTTGGGTTCTTTGAGGTAGACTCTCACTGTGTAGCCTAGGCTGGCCTGGAACTTGCTTAGTAACCTAGGCTGGTGTTGGACTCACAGGCCTCCTTCCTCAGCCTCTTGAGTCCTGGAATCAAGGCATGTGCCATCAAATCAGGCTATAGTTGTTTTGTGGCTATTGAGTTGTTTACTTTTCTTATGTATTCTAGATATTAACCCTGTATTAGATGTATAGTTTGCAGCCTGGTGTGGTGGTACATGCCTATAATCCCAGCACCAGCAACTCAGGAGGCAGAGACCAGAGGAGGCAGGAGGATTGTGAGTTCAAGGCCAGAGGCAGCCTACATAATTTAATGAGACCCTGACTCACGTAAAAAATAAAAAATGAGCTAGGGGTCCAACCAAGTGGTTGAGCACTTGCAAAGTATGTGCAAGGCCCTGGATTCAACCCCTAAGTACTACAAAAAAAAAAAGCAGCCGGTGTGGTGGCTCACCCCTATAATCCCAGCAGCTCTGGAGGCGGAGTCAAAAGGATCACAAGTTTGAGACCAGAGGCAGTCTATGTGATTTAGCAAGACCCTGTCTCAAAAAAAAGTAAAAAAGATGGGCTGGTGGTACATCTCAGTGGTCCAGCACTTGCAGAGCATGCAAGCGCGAGGACCTGGGTTCAACCCCCAGTACTGCAAAAAAAAAAAAAAAAAGATGTGTATTTTGCAAATGTTTTCTCTTCACAGGAAGGTTTGGGATAGTGGAGAAAGGCGTGGGGGTCCTTATCAACCACTAGATTAGCTGGACTATCTGGTGTGGTGGTGCACACCTATATCCCGGCACCCGCAACTTGGGGGGCAGAGGCAGGAGGAGGAAATAGAATTGATCAAAGAGCAGACAGTTCCACAGAGAGTTTGGGAACATTCTTCTACCAGTCCTTGACCGTTCTTGTTTTTACTGTGTAGAATCAGCAGTTATACAAGGCTAATGCCCGCAGTTATAAATACTGTAGGAAGATGAATCCAGATTAACATTGGTTACACTGTTTCTAGGTAATGTTGAGAAAATTTTGAGAAAGCCTACATTTCTATGCCATTGGTTAGTGGGAGGGTAAGTCCATGCATTTCTTGGAAGACTATTTGATAACATTTTCTCTGAATTTAAAATGCATATATTGCCAGGCACAGTGGCTCAAACCTATAATCCCAATGACTCGAGAGGCAGAGGCAGGAGGATTACAGGTTCAAGGCCAGAGGCAGCCTGTATAATTTAGCGAGACCTTGTCTCAAGATAAAAACTAAAAACTGGGCTGGGAGTGTAGCTCACTGGTAGAGTGCTTGCAAAGCATGTGTGAGGCCCTGGGTTCAACCTCCAAGTATCGCTCCCCCCCCCCCAAAAAAAAGTACCCTAGGTCAAAGGATATGTACATTTTATTTTATTTTATTATTTTTTACAGTACTTGGGAGTTGAACCTATGACCTCGCACATACTTTGCAAGTGCTTTACCACATAGCTATACCTCCAGCCCATTTTTTATTTTTTATTTTGAGAACAGGGTCTCACTAAATTATGCAGGGTGCCTCTGGCCTCAAACTTTGAGATCCTCCTGCCTGTGCCTCCCAAGTAGCTGGGATTACAGGCATGAGCTACTACACCTGACTATGATCTAGGGTTGTTATTATTTTTTCTTTTCTTTTCTTTTTTATGGTGCTGGGGAACCCAGGATCCTGAGTATGCTAGGCAAGTCCTTGACCTAAGATACATTTTAATAATTTATCTTAAGACATACTTGTACATGTCACAAAGAAACATGTCTGAGGATATTCATTAAAAATTGTTCCTAGCAACCACAACAAAACACACACATACCCTAACGTTCATTACAAGGGAGCTAAATTATGCTAAGTCTATACAGTCAAATGACATGTAGTTGTGAAGACTGCCTAAGATCCCGTTTGTGGTTAAAAGAAATTATGTAAAAATAGAATGAACAAAAGGCCGTAGAAGGTGTGAGCGTTAACCACAAGAGTAGTGGAACTGAGGAGGGTCACGAGAAGATTCTCTTTTATATTCTTTTGTGTCAGTGAGGTCTTTGTAAAACTTTGCACACTTACACTTTTATATATTCAGAAGCTCATTTTATATTTTACTTTTATTTGAGGTGCAGGGACTTAAAGCCAGGGCCTCATGGATGCTAGGGAAGTGCTTTACCACTGAGCTACACCTCTAACCCTTAGGTTTTTCTTTTGGTTGGTTGGGTGCTTATTAGTAGTTTTTTTTGTTAGTGTACACCTTGATGAGTTTCATTATGACATTTCCATACATGTACATTATTGTACAGTGCTCGTGCTCACCTCCCTCATTACCTTCTCATGACCCCCCTCCTCTGCTGATTGACTTTCTCCCTACCAGTGACCCCCTTCCACTTGTCTATCCTCTGTGTGTGTGTGTGTTTTCTTTTTCTTTTATCCAGATTTTGCCTTTAAAGGCAAAACATGTAGTATTTCTTATGGTGTTGGGAAGAGGTTTTGGTTTTTTTTTTTGTTTTTTTTTTTGTGTGTGTGTGTGGTACTGGGGGCTGAACCCAGGGCCTTGCACCTGCATGCTTTGCAAGTTTGCAAGTTCTGGACCACTGAGCTGCACCCCCAACCCTTTTTTTTTTTTTTCACTTTTTGAGATAGGGCCTCGCTAAATTACGCAGACTGTCTCTGGTCTCGAACTTGCGATCCTTCCGCCTTCGCCTCCCAAACTGCTGGGATTACAGGCATGTGCCACCGTGCCTGGCTTTTTGTTTTTTAAGACAAGGTCTCACTATGTAGCCCAGACTCACCTAGAATTTGTTATGTAGGCCAAGCCATCTTCAACCTTGCAGTCCTCCTGCCCCTGCCTTCTAAGTGCTGGGATTATAAACATGTGCCAATATACCTGGCTGTATTTTAAAATAAAGTATGTTTTTTGGGCCAGTGTCTCACTATGTAGCCCTGGCTGACCTCAAACTCTTCCATCTCCCTTTCTCAGCCTCCTGAGTGTGGAGATTATAAGCACTCACCACCCATGGCTTAGAATATATTTTTTGCCAGACATGGCTGTGCACACCAGTAATCCCAGCATTTGGGAGCCCGAGGCAGGAGGATTGATGAGACTTTGAGGCCAGCTTGGTCTACATAGTGAGTGAGTTCTAGGACAGCCCAGGGTACATAACAAGACTCTGTCTCAAAAAAAAAAAAAAGTTTTTTTTGAGGGGTGGTACTGGGAAGCTAAACCCAGGAAATCAGGCATACTTTGCACCACTGAGCTACACCTCAGCCCTTTTTAAAAATATGTTTAATCTTGAGACAGGGTCTCCTTAAGATACTTAGGCTGCCTCGGGCCTTGAACTTGCAATCCTCCTGCCTCCACCACCTGAGTTGCTGGTATTACATGTGTGAGCTACCACTCCCAGCTCTAGAATACATTTTCAAATAAAATATCACAGAGGGTCTGCAGATGTAGCTGAGCAGTAGAGCACCTGTCTAACATGTGCAAAGGCCTACATCGAATCTCTAGTACCACAATAATATTGATGATACTAATAACAGTAATACAGAGCCCAGCAGGTGAGTGGGTAGAGTTTAGTGGGTCATGGCAGAAGGTGCAGGTGCATTTGAGAATCATACTACATGTGCAACTTTGAGGACTTTGATCTGAAGAATCTGCCTATAATTAATTAATTAATTAAGTTAGTTAATTAGTTATTTTTTAAATGTTGTATTATAACTGATCAGGAGAACGATATGGCAATCCACTCCTGAAGCAATTCTGAAACAATCAGCCATTGAAAACCCTATGAAAAGTGCTGTGAGTTGAACCCCACTCAATGACACCTAACAACAACAGCAACACTTCTGAGTGTGGTGGCACATGTCTGTAATCCCAACTCTCTGGAAGCAGAGGCAGGAGGATTGCTGAAGTTTGAGGGCAGCTGGGGCTACGTAAAGAGATCTTATCTCAAAAAAAATTGTATTCCTAGGAGGTGGATCAAATGTTATGGTGACTGTAGATATGGCTACAATAATTGTTACCATCTGTTTACCTTTTAGCCTGGCTCTTTGCATATGCCACTTTGAATACTGTTCTGGAAGCCATATATTATTACCTTTGTGTTCCCTGTGTGGACTGAGACCCAGGGATTGAGTGACTTGCCCAAGGTCACATGAGTGGTCAGTAGCAGAACTGATTCACATCTGGGTCTTTTGGATTCTGATGTCTTGATTTTTCCCACTCTACCACATACATGGCCCCTCAGGAGGGCCCATGGGAAAGCAGTGATCTCTGTCTCCATCCCTTGGGCTGCCATGACAAAATATCAGCAACACAGCTGGGCGTGGTGGCGCACGCCTGTAATCCCAGCGGCTTGGGAGGCGGAGCCAGGAGGATGGCAAGTTCGAGACCAGAGGAAGTCTGCATAACTTAGCGAGACCCTGTCTCAGAAAGTAAAGAAAAAAAAAGGGCTGGGGTTGCAGCTCAGTGGTCCAGCACCTGCAAAAGCATGCAAGCGCGAGGCCCTGGGATCAACCCCCAGTACCACACACACACACACACACACACACACACACACACACACACACACACAAATATATATCAGCAACAGGCTTGGGAAGGCCAAGATCAAGTGCCAACTAGTTCGGTTCCTGATGAGGGCTGTCTTCCTGACTTGGAGACAGCTGCCTCCTTGCTGTGTCCACACATGGTGGACAGAAGAGAACTCTGGTGTCTCTTCCTCTTTTTTATTTATTTGTTTGTTTTTTAATGGTGCTGAGAAGTCAACTCAGGGCCTCTACCAAGCACTCTACCACTGAGCTATATCCCCAGCCCTCTTTCATCAGCCCTATGAGGTTAGAGTTCTATTCTTAGGACTTTATTTACCTTTTATTACCTCAGAGGCTCAGCCTTCAAATATACTCACGTTGTTGTTAGGTGCCATCGAGTCGAGTCCGACTCATAGCAATTTAGGATTTCAACAGAAAATTTGTTGGGAAAAACATACGTTTAGTCCCTAACAAAATAGTTCTAGTAAAAAAACTAACATGTACGAAACAGTAAGACACTGTTCTAAGATAGTGTATAATAAAGTATTAAAATTTACTATTTTGTTATGCAGGTAACAAATATTTATTATTAGGGTGGAGGGAGCCAGAAAATACTGGTAAGCAAAACAGAAGAAAATAAAAATCATCTAGCATCTTGCCACATAGAAGTAACTATAATGTTCTGGTGATTTCCCCTTTCAGACCTCTTTTCTGTGTGTGTATGTGTATTGGGATCCTTGCTATGTGTCTGCACCTGCATGTGCACACACATGAGCACCTTTCAGACACTGTAGTGATGCAGATATACTCACATTGGGTGGTGGTGGGGGGGACTGTGAACATTGAGATTTTGAGATGATCAAAACAGGTATCAGCACCTGTCTGTTACTGTTCTCTGTCAAGGGTCTACGTTTGGATAGGATGTGGCACACTGACCCAGGAACAGAAATTGTACTGATGTAGCCAGGCATGGTGGCGCACATCTATAATACCAGCACTCAAGAGGCAGAGGCAGGTGGATTGATGGAAGTTCAAGGCTAACCTGGTCTACATATTGAGCTCCAAGCCAGCCTGAGCTACACAGTGAGACTTTGTCTTAAATAAAACAAACCAAACAAACAAAAGAAATTTTACTGATGTTTTGTGTTGTTCTCTTACAGCAGTTCTCAGCCCTGACAGAAGTGCTTTTCCACTTCCTAACTGAACCCAAAGAGGTAAAGTATTTTGTGATAAAGAGAGTTCCCGAGCGTGGGTCCACACGCCTGAGAAGCATGAAAAATGAAAGCGTGATTTATGCTCTTCCCTCTGCAGGTGGAAAGGCTCCTGGCTCAGCTCTCTGAATTTGCCACCACCAATCAGATCAGCCTTGGCACCCTCAGAAGCATCGTGAAAAGCCTCCTCCTGGTTCCAAATGGTGAGTAGCCTGTCCTAGCAGCTGCAGCCAGAGAAGGTACCTGAGCATTCCTTCAGTCCAAGGAGTCACCCAGGCCTGCTGTGGGCACTGAGCCAGGGCATTCAGTAATGAGCCAGACATGGGTGGAGCTCACATTCTAGAGAGGGGACCTAGGTAAACAAGTAAATGTAGCGCAATCAGCCTTCTGTATCCTCACGTTCCTCATGTGTGGATTCGGTGAGGATCAAAACTAAAATTTTAAAAAATTGCATCTCAGCTGGAGATGTAACTCAGTGGTAGCATGTGCAAGGCTCTAGGTTCGATTCTCCAGCACAGGAAAAATATTGCATCTGTACTGAACATGAACAGATGCTTTTTTCGGCTTGTTATTCCCTAAACCAGACATGTCCAGCCTACAGGCTGCATATGGCCCAGAGCAGCTAGTAATGCTGCCCCACAGACATTTTTTTAAATTTGGGGGTTGAACCCAGGGCCTTGCACATACGCATGTTTTGTAAGGGCTTGACCACTGAGTTGCACTCCCAGCCCCTTTTTAATTTTTTTACTTTGAGTCAGAGTCTCATGAAATCATGCAGGCTCATGAAATCATGGCCTCGAACTCATAATCCTCCTGCTTCTACCTCCAAGTAGCTGGGATTACAGGTGTGCACCACTCAACCTGGCTCCCCCACAACATCTTTTAACCTCATGTGGTTTTTAGTATTTATTTTCTTCTCTACTCTCTGTATTATATTATGCACAAGCAATATTATATAATTTATGTGTGACCCAATATAATTCCTCTTTATTCAGTGTAGCTCAGGGAAGCCAAAAGGTTGGACACCCCTGTCTTAAACAATACATTATAGCAACTATTAATAGGCATTTACATTGTACTAAGTATTATAAGTAATGTAAAAGTGATTTAAAGCATGCAGGAGGGCCACACAGGTGTGCCATTACAGGTGGCACACGCCTGTAATCCCAGCACTTAGGAGTCTGAGGCAGGAGGTTTAAGAGTTTGAGGCCAACCTAGGTTATTTATTGAGATGCTATCTCCAGGAGCCAAGGGCTGGGGATGTAGCTCAGTGGTAAACACTTGCCTAGCATGTGCGAGGCCCAGAGTTCCATCTCCAGGACTATAACAACAGCAACAACAGAAAAGTATACAGGATGATGTGATAGGTTATATGCAAATACTATATTATTTTAGATAAGGGACTTCAGCATCTGTGGATTTTAGTATTCTAGGGAGTCTTTGAACCAATATCCAGGGATGCCCAGGGACAATTATAATAGTTTGACAAGATCACAATATCTCTTGAATCAGTTTTTTGTTTTTTGTTGTTTTTGTTTTTATGGTATTGGGGATTGAGTGTGGTGAGCCAGCTGTTTGCTACTAAGCCATCGACAGCTCATAATGAATTTTTTTTAAGTAGGGCATGTATTTTTTTTTTTAGGTAAACATAAATAAGGAATTTTACCACTTTAGCCATTTAGCCCTTGTACTTTGTGTGCCCTTTTTTGTTCATGTCTCTAGGAATTAATTTTTATTGTATTTTGCAGAAATTTCAGCCCATAATAGGTTGAAAATAAAAAGATTTTCTGGGCATGATTACATAGTGAGTTCCAGGCCAGGCTGTGCTATATAGCAAAACCCTGTCTCAAAAATAAGGAAAGGAAAGAAAAAGGAAGGGAAGGGAAGGAAAAGGCAGGAGGAGAGGGGAAGGGAAGAGAAGGGAAAGGAAACAGGAGAGGGGAAGGGAAGAGAAGGAAAAGGAAAGGAAGGGACGGGAAAAGAAGAGAAGAGAAGGAGCTCCTTCATCACAGATTTTTTTTTTTTTTTTTTTTGTGGTACTAGAGGATTGAATCCATGGCCTCACACATGCTTTGTAAGTGTTCTACCACTGAGCCGCACCCCTACCCCATTTTTAACTCTTTTATCTTGAGACAGGGTCTCCCTAAATTACCCAGGCTACCTCTAGCCTCAAACCTACAATCCTCTTGTCCTCCTGCCTCTGCCTCCCAAGTCACAGAGATCAGAGGTGTTAGCCACTACATCCAGCCACCACAGGTCTTTTAAGCAGCAATTTACCTAGAGTAACCAGGAAAAGTTTCCAGCCAGAAGGGAAGTGGGCACAAAGGTTCAGCTATAGGATGTTCATTGTAACATTGTTTATGTTTTTGGTTTTAGGGGAAGGTTGTTTGGTGATTTAGTTTTGTTTTGTTCTTTCTTTTTCTACAGTACTTGGGGGTTGAACCCAGGGCCTTGCACATATTTGTCTTGTACTCCTGGGGTTCTAGGGGCTTAAACCACAACATTCTTGAGTTGTCCAAGTATGAAATTTTCTAATCTTCTGTTTCCATGGTTCTTGTAATTTTTATATTCATGGCTTGATGAAAACTTGAAGGCTCTTTAAATATAGGAATACATTTCATTATGAGGTATGTATGTATGTATGTATGTATTTATTTATTTATTTATTTATAGTACTGAGAGATTTCATGATAGGCAAGTGTTTTGACACTGAACTGCTCCCGCATGCACTTTTTAATTTTTTATTTTGAGATAGACTTTTACTAAATTGTGCAGCCTACCTCTGGTCTCAAACTCACGATCCTCCTGTCTCCACCTTCTGAGTCACCAGGATTACAGATGTGTGCCACTGCACCCAGCAGCCTTGGTCTTTCTTGATCCCACATCCAGGTCATGCTTGTGCAGTTGAACCTCATTGTAGAAGTGCAGCTTGTTAGAGCTAAAGTGCTCTCAAGAACCCGCCATATTATTCTTCCCTCAATTGCTGTGTCCATCAATAAGAGGCTTCACTGCCAGGCAAGGTGGCGCATGCCTGTAATTCCAGTGACTCAGGAGGTGGAGGCAGGAGTTCGAGGCCAGAGGCAGCCTGCACAATTTAGCAAGACCTTATCTCAAGATAAAAAATAAAAAAGGGGCTGGAGGTGCAGCTTAGTGGTAGAGCACTTGCCTAGCACGTGCAAGGCTTGGGTTGGATCTCCAGCACCACAAAAATAAAAAATACATACACACACACACACACACGCACACGCACGCACATTTTAGCTGGGCGTGGTGGTATACCTCTAATCGAAGTGTACAACCAAAGGATTGGGAGAGTGAGGCCAGCCTGGGTTACATAGTAAGACATTATCTCAAAAAAACAAAAAATAAAAATGAAAAAGCTTAGTGGTCAGCCAGAGTCAGAAAATCCTGTTCTCCTACACTCAGCTCTGGAACCTTGGAGATTCACATATACTTTAACACATCTCAGGCTCTGAAAAATCCTGCAATAAAGAAACCTGTTTAGCCAGTGTCTGAAACAGTTAACCATGGACTCAGTCTTTTGGGGGTTGAGGGTATGAGTGTCAAGTAAAAGCTTTGTAAAATGCTGATCTTTGCTGTTTTGTTTTGTTTGGTCTTTTGTTTTGTATTTTTTTCATTCCTAGGGCTCACTGTCTTGCTTTTCGTTTTTTTTTTTTTAATGCCCTTATGGAACTGGGGGTGTAGCTCAGTGGTAGAGCACTTGCCTAGTTTGCCTAAGGTCTATCTCAAGCATTGTAATAAAAACAAAAACAATATTTTTCTTTTACTATTAGTATGTAATTCTTTAAAACATCCTCCTTTAATAACTGTCAACCCAAGGGTAAATTGTTCCATCTGTACCCACCTGCTTCTTACTTCTGTCTAAACTGGATTTTATTTGTTTTTGAGAGAAGGTCTCCCTCTGTAGCTGAGGCTAGCCTGGAACTAGCTATATAGCCTAGGGTGGCCTAGAGCTCAGGATTCTCCTGCCTCGGGCTTCCAAGTACTGGGATTACAAGTATGTGTCCCCACATCCAGTTCAAACTGGATTATCTTAAAGCAATTATCAGACCTATCGTTTCATTCCTAAATACCTGTCTTTAGAGATAACCACAAGATCACAATCATATCTAAAAGGAAAATATGTAGTCAGTTGAGATTTCCCCATTGTCTCTTGTGTTTGTTCGGGGATCATTCTTCCCATCAGGATCCAGACAGAGCCCTACCTTCAATCTGGTTGCTGGGTGGCCGTCCTGCACTCCCTTGCTTACTCACTGTGGCTGCCTCAGAGCTAGGAGACCTTGAGCCAACTTCTTTGACCTCTCTGGGAATCAGTTTCTTCAGAGATAAAATGGAGCTGAGAGGATTTCTCCTACTCACTGTTAGAAGGATGGAAAAAGATAATAAATGGAAAGTGCTCACTTCATGGAGTGGCAGCGCCCTGCTGCTGACATTATGATTGTTGTGTTATCTCCTAGACAGGATTCCAGATAACTTGGCAGTAGGGACACTGTTTAAGCTTGTTTTTTATTTTAATACTTACCAAGATATCTTGCCTTTGTGGGTGATCAGTAACTAAATTCTTTTTTTTTTTTTTTTTTTAATTAAAAGATGATAATTCTGTTTCCCTACTCCCCAAGGAGTTCTCTTTCTGGCTAGATGGGGAAAAAAAAAAGAGAGAGATAGAATAATTAGCACTGAATAGTAGTCACAAAGGTATCTTTCTTTTTTTTTTAATCAAAATAAAGAACACACAAACTTTATTACATGCCTAAGGCATGGGAGTATCAGACTCCTCCTATCAGTAGTATTTAATCAAATATTTAGTCACATGTTGAATGAAGTCCCCCAGGATGGCCAACCTCACTTGCTCAGATACTTATCTCTCTGGCACTTTGCACCTTATAATACTCTGTATGGCTGGCTTACTTGTTACATTATTGTTATAGTCTTGCTTCTCCCAGTGGAATGAATATAAGTTTTCCCAGGGCAGAGGTTGTCTGGTTCATTAATGTTTGTTTCCCAGTGTCCTACATGGTACTGGCCCACGGTAGATGCTCTGTAAATACATATGTAGTGACTGGCCCCTCTGTTCTCCCCTGAGCCTTATAGGGTGGATTCAGCCCAGCAGCCTCCAAAATCAACAGTTAAGAGGAATGAGGCTGGCTCACCATCCTCCCCCATCTGCTCTCTCCACCAGTTTTCACCAAGACTTCTTTATTACAAAGAGCCAAGGCTGCAAACTAGCAGGTGGCATTTGCTTAGGACAAAGAAAACAACTGAAAATCAAGTTAAGAGTTCAAGGCCTAGGTGCCAGGTGCAGTGGAGCACACCTGTAATCCCAGCAACTTGGGAGGCTGAGGCAGGAGGATCACAAGCTCATGACCAGAGGCACTCTGCGTAATTTAGCAAGACCCTTTCTCAAAATAAAAAGTGAAAAAAGGGAGCTGCAGGGTGCAGCTCAGTGGTAGACAGGGCACTTGCAAAGTGTGTGCAAGGCCCTGGGTTCAACACCCAAGTACGGCAGGGGTGGGAAGCTCAAGGCCTAGCATAAAGCAAATATATTTTTCAGGTCTGGCTCCAGCCCACCCATAGTAACTTTCGTCCCCTGAGGCTTGGTAGCCTACATTGTCCATCCTGTTAAGGCATCCCTTGATACTGCTCCACCAGGACAGCTCATCAGGATGACCTGGAGTAGAAAGAACTTTCATTTGGCAACCCTTTGGCCTGTAAGCCACTTCACTGTGCTATCTGCTGACTGTGGTAGCCCTGGGCAAAAAATTAACTTTTTTTTTTTTTATTTACAGAAAAGTGTAGCTGGATGTCATGGTGTACACTTGCAATCCCAGTGATTTTGGAGGCAGAGACAGGAGAATTGCAATTTCAAGGCCAGAGGCAGCCTGGGCAACTTAGTGGGACCCTGTGTCAAAATAAAAAATAGAAAAGGGGCTAGAAGGTGTGTGGCTCGGTGAAAGAGCACTTGCCTAGCATGCATGAGGCCTGGGTTTATCTCCCCAGTACTGCAAAAGAAAGAGAGAAAAAGAGAGAGAGAAAGATAGAGAAGAAAGAAAGAAAGAGAATGAAGGGAGGGAGGGAGGGAGGGAGGCAGGAAGGAAGGAAGGAAGGAAGGGTGCAAGAAAGGAAACAAAAATCGTTCACAATTCTACCATTTTTATATTTAAAAAGGCCCTACATCTGTGTGATTAGAAAAAAAAATTATAAGCCAAGCATGGTGGTGCATGCCTGTAATCCCGGCAGAGGCAGGAGGATCATAAATTCAAGACCAGATGCAGTCTGCGTAACTTTGTGAGCCCCTGTCTCAAAAAAAGTAAAAAAATGGGCTGGAGGTGCAGCTCAGTCGTCCAGCATTTGCAAAGCATGCAAGTGCAAGGCCCTGGGTTCAATCCCCAGTACAGCAAAAAATAATTAATTAATTCTTGAGACAGGGTCACTCTGTAGCCGAGGTTGGTGTGAGACTATGTAGCCCAGGCTGGCCTTGAACTCATGGCAGCCCATCTTGCCTCAGCCTCCTGAGTATGCCACCATGCCTGACTTGGTGATTATTGTTAGGTGCCATAGAGTCGGTGTCCGACTCATAGCGACCCTACGTACAACAGGTGAAGCACTATTGTTAGTGGTTCTGTGCTGTTCATAGGGTTTTCAATGGCTGATTGTTTTTTGGGAGTGGGTTCCTAGGTCCTTCTCCCAAACCTGCAGCACCTAGTGTTCCCAGGCAGTCTCCCTTCCCAGCACTAACCGGGCCCAACCCTGCTTAACTTCTGAGATGGGATCTGATGCCACAGTGGTATAGCTGCATAGAAAATATTTAAATGACAAAAAGGGCTAGGTGTGGTGGCACATGCCTGTGATATCAGCACTTGGGAGGGAAAAGCAGTAGGATTGCAAGTTTGAGGCCATCCTGGGCTACACAGCAAGATCCTGTCTCAAATTAATAAATAATAAAAACAAAAAGAAAAATGACAGAAAGTAAGAAAATAAATGAGAGCTTGGGTTGTAGCTTAGTGGTAGAGCTCTTGCCTATCATATGCAAGGAAGACCCTGAATTCAATCCCCCAGACCTCAAAGAAAGAAAGAAAGAAAGTAAAAAGGAAAGTCCACATCCTGGTCCCTTCCCTCAGATATCCACTGAAGGTTTGTGTGTGTGAGAATATATTCAGAAAAAATATATTTTATATCTACCAACTCGGCTATTGGATAAGGATATAATTATAGGTACAAATAAGGATATGCAAGTATTATAAACCTTTTTTATTTATGCAAAGGCATCATAATGTGCAGACGTAAGGTACTTTGACCTTTCTTTTTTTTTTTTTTTTCCTTTACGGTCCTTAGGGGTTGAACCCACATCCTTACACATGCTTTGCTAGTGCTCTACCACTCAGCTGCACCCCTAGGCCATTTTTTATTTTTTATTTTGTGTCAGTGTCTTACTAAATCACACAGGCTGCCTCTGGCCTTGAACTCATGATCCTCCTGTCTCCACCTCTGGAGCTGCTGGGATTACAGGCATGCGCCACTGTGACCAGTTTTTTTTTTTTTTTTTTCTTAGGACAGAGTCTCACTATATATTCCAGGCTGCCCTCAAACTCACAATCCTCCTGCCTTTGCTTCTTGAGTACTTGGATTATAGGTGTGTACCACTTACACCTGGCTTCTATTTTTATTTTAATTACATAATTGGCACTTTGTATCCATTAATTCTGGATCTGGGGATTTAACTAATCTTGGATCAAAAATTCTTGAAGGAGGGCTGGGCGTGGTGGCACAGGCCTTTAATCCCAGCATTCATGAGAGAAGAGGATCGCAAATTCGAGGCCAGCCTAAGCTTACATATTGAGAGCCTATCTCAACAAAACAAAATAATAACAACCAAAAAAAATTAAAGGAGCAAGCTGGGGGTATAGCTCTTGGTAGAGCAATTGCCTAGCATATGTAAGGCCCTGAGTTTGTTCCTCAGCACCAGGAAGGAAGGAAGGAAGGGAAGATGGAAGTAACAGAGGGAGGAAGGGAAAAACTGTACTGAACATGTGCAAACATTTTTCCTTGTTCCCCAAACAGTAAAATATGTGGCTGGGCATGATGGCACTTGCCTATAGTACCAACTCCTATAGATAGGAGGATCATTTGTGCCCAGAAGTTTGAGACCAGCCTGGGCAACATAACAAGACCCTTTCTCAAACAAATAGACAAAGCACAATACTATATAATAACTATTAACACAGCATTTACATTGTAGTAGATGTTACAAGTCATCTAGAAATTACTTAAAGTATACGGGAGGATGTGCATAGGTCATGTGCAAATACTATGGCATTTTATTAGCACCATAGTCTAACTAATTGAGCTAACAAGTAGGGTGGACAACTAAGAGACTTGAGGGCATTTTATATAAGGGGTTTTGGTATTCTGAAAGTGTCCTGGAACCAGTCCCATGTGTTTATTGAGGAGTGACTGTATTTTACAAATTGGCACATTGAAAGGTACATCATTAGCTGCATAGTATGTCATTGTGTGGATTCTTTAATTCAATAGGTATTTAATTGAGTGCCAACCAATAAGCAGCATCAGGCATTTTTGTAAGAGTTTGGGAAACAGGCATGGGCAAAGTGAGCCAAGTCATTGTTCTCACTGGACTGATAATCTAGTAGAAAAACTGACAATGAATGTGTAACAGATAGCCGGGTGGTTATAAATGCCATGTAGAAAAACACAGCAGTATAAGGCTTTGAGTGAGGGACGGTGCTAATATATTTTATTGTATTTTACAGTACTTGGGGGTTGAACCCAGGGCCTCACACATGCTTTGCAAGTGTTCTACCACTGAGCTGCACTTCCAGGGTCTGGCTAAATTATACAGGCTGCCTCTGGCCTCAAACCTGTGATCCTCCTGTCTCCACCTCCCAAATTCCTGGGATTACAGGTGTGAGCCACTGCATCTGGCGGCAGTGCCACTTAAAATAGTGGTCAGGGGTCTTTTCTGAAAGGTTGAAATTCAAGTAGATGCCTTAATGAAATGAGAACTGTGCGTATTGGAAGAGGAGTGTTCCCAGCTGCTGGAACTGCAATGGCCAGTGTCCAGGGAGTAGGAACTTGCCTGGCTTAATGAAGGACAGCAGGGTAAGCAAGGGAGAGAGGCAGGGGTTCCAGAGGAGGCTAGGTCACAAAGGCATCATAAGGGCTTTGGAAGTTACTGTAATCAAAATGAGATATTAGCGGGGCGTGGTGGTGCACGCCTGTAATCCCATTGTCTTGGGAGGCAGAGGCACGAGGATCGCAAGTTCGAGACCAGAGGCAGTCTGCGTAATTTAGTGAGACCCTGTCTCAAAAAGTAAAAAAAAAATGGACTTGGCGTGCAACTCAGTGGCCCAGCACTTGCAGAGCATGCAAGCATGAGGCCCTGGGTTCAATCCCCAGTACTGCAAAAAAAAAAAAAAAAAAAGAGAGAGAGAGAGAGAGAGAGAGAGAGAGAGAGATATTAGGAGGTTTTGAGAAGAGAGATATGGTCTGAAAAGTTTTTAAATCGCCTTGGTACCCAGGCTATGGTGAATGCACCCAAGCCAGCTTGCTGTTTGTGACATTTTATCCCTGCTACTCACATTGCTAAAGAGCTTCCCATGCACATTGCAGTGTCTTTTGGGGGGGATATCTGTGGGGGGTGATATCTTGGCAATGCAATTATTGATTATTGGCATTTACTAAATTTTGTCCTTAAAAAGATTAATATTTCTGCTCTTCAGTTTCCTGGTAAATTAAAGATTACGTTAATAATCCCCACTTCACAATATTTTGAGGTCAACAACCAAATATTGGATGTGGGCCTGGGAGTGTGGCTCAGTGATAGAAGGCTTGCTTAGCTTGTAGGAGGCACTGGGTTCCATCCCCAGCACCACAAAAAAGAAAAGAAAAAAAAAAAAATTGGCTGGCCAGGTGTGGTGGCACAGGCCCACAATCGTAGCACTTAGAAGGCTGCGGCAGAGGGTCTCCAATTCCAGTCCAACCAGGCCTACATAGCAAGTTCCAGGCCACTGAGGCTGTGTCTCAAAAAAGACAAAAACAAAACAAAGCAAATGGATTTCAACTGGATATAAACTAAGGACCTGTACACATGGTAGTCACAAGTAATTGGATTGGCTGGCCGGCAGCTTCATTCCAGGGCCCTGATAGTTGAGGTTTCCTGGGGTCTTGCCTTTTTCATTTTACTGTGGCTTCCTTGCTCAGTCTGATTTTGAAGATAAAAGATTTCCTCTCTTTGTTTACTTGGTTGGTTTTACAGGGTTCAGTAGCCTTTAGGATTGTTTTTCTGGACTGAGATGGGGGTGGGGACTTGGGTGTAGGTTTCTGAACTACATGTGTGGTGGTGAATGTCTTATTCTTTAAGTAATCTTTTTCTGGTGATTAAAAAGTGGGGAATCTAATTAATTAATTTACTTGTTGTTTTTTTTTTTTTTTTGCAGTATTTGGGGCTTAAACCCAAGGCCTCACGCACAGTTTGCAAGCTCTCCATCATTGAGCAACACCCTGAGCCCCTTTTTAAATTTGTTATCGTCAGACAGGCTCTCACTAAGTTATATAGGCCGTCTCGGGTATTGAACTTATGATCCTCCTGCCTCCACCTCCCCAGTTACTGGGACTACATGTATAGGCCCCCATACCCAGCAAAAGTTGGGAATTTTAAAGTGTTGCTTAGTTATGATTGTAGGGTGCAACTCAAAGTTTTAAGTGTTGAGAAGCCCAGAATGCTGACAACACTTTCCTCAAGAATTCCTCAAGAATTGTCATCTCTGAGCAGAAAAAAGTGAGGACCTAGTGGGGTGTGTCTAGGGCTTCTGAGAGGAAGCTCTGGCAGCCCCTCTGGAAGCAACTTGTGAACTGTACAGGGCAACCTGCTTAGCCCATTTGGCAGAATTCATGAAAGCTGATATCCTAAGACAGCACTGCCCAGTGGACCATTCTATGTGGACAGAAATGGCCTGTAATCTGTACTGTCTGGTACAGGGTCACTGGCCTATGTGGTTGTTGAGCACTTCAAACAACCAGTGCCTCTGAGGTATGGAATTTTAAATTTAATTTTAATTCATTTATTTACCTTGACAGAGTTTGCCATGTTGCCCAAGCTGTTCTTGAACTCCTAGACTCAATCGAGCCTCACATCTCAGCCTCCCAAGTAGCTGGGACGACAGGCATGTGCCATCACATCCAGCTTCTAACTAAAATTTGAGTGACCACATGCAAGAAGTGGCTATACAACCCTTCTGTAGTGGTAGTCTGTGGCCCTGTGCTCAGGCTGCCATTCAGCTCCCCAGCATCTTTGTCCCAGGACTCTGCAGCCTTCCTCTTTCCTCACTTCAGTTACCTGCTCCCAAGTCCACCCTGTTGTCTCTATCTTGGTCCACCCTCACTGGGGGTAAATAATTGTGCTGTACAGTGAGCAAGCATGCTGTGCTGCCCTATAGGTGTTTCAGGGGTGTTTCCTCCCCAGCTGGCCCAAGACCTTCATGGCTGTTTTCCTTCTGTCCTCTATGTCATGTAAGTTATTTCTGCCAAACACTTACTGCTGACCAGACTGGTCCACAGATTTACCCTTTTTGTGATTTCTCCCCTGCCTTCCAGGTGCCTTGAAGAAGAGCCTCACTGCGGAGCAGGTCCGGGCTGATTTCATTACTCTGGGTAGGTGCTTACCCAAGATTGCCCAGGGAGAAGGCCGCTGGACTTTTTATCAAGGCCTCAAATGGGCAAAAAATTAGGCTCAGCTTCAGGTGGGGGTTCAATATGTTAAAATGTAGAGGGTTTGGGTTTAGTCTGAATTTAGTTTAGGTTCAGGTTTAAAATTTCAATCGTATGTGTAGATAGACAAATTTTTCTTCAATTTTTTTCAATTTTTACATATAATAAAATAGCTAATGATATAAAAAAATTAAAAGCTGAACCAGAGCCCAATTTTTCACTGGGTTTGGGTTCAGGTTCAGAAAAAAAATGTTTAAATGCTAGAACCAGAATGGGTTTAGCATTCGGATTCAGTTTTGGTTTGAAACTCTGCTATCTACACATAGAATTTAAACCTGAAACTGAACCAAACCCAACCCTTCTAAATTTTAACATATTGAACCCCACAAGAACTTGAACCCCATTTTTTACTGACTTGAAGCCTGCTTTTCATTATGTTAATATGTGCCTCTGTTCTCTTTATAGGTCTTAGTGAGGAGAAAGCAACTCACTTTTCTGAAAAGGTATAACTTCTCTTAATCAAGGTTAAGATTGTTGGCTTTTATTTTTTGAAAGGGAAAAAAAATGGAAAATGCTGAGCAAGACAAAACCGTCATCCCCTCCTCATTTCATTTGGTTACAAATGAACAAAACACATGCAGTATCCCCCGCTGCCCCCCACACCCCAGAAACCCCACATAATAGGGATTCAGCCCAGGGCCAGACACATGTTCTACCACTGAACTGCACCCCTGGCCCCGTTTTTATTTTTTATTTTGAAACAACATCTTGCTGAATTGTGTAGGTTGTCTCTGGCCTCCCCATCCTCCTACCTCAGCCTCCCAAATTGCTGGGATTACAGGTGTGTGTGCCTTCTGGCCACACATGGAGCTTTTAAAGAGCACTGTGCACTGCATCTCTGATTTCTTCCCCTCTGATTCGACTGAATATAAATGTCATGCACTTTTTGTTCCCACACAGATTAAGTCTTGGAATGAAAGGAAACATTTATGTTGTGTTCTCCCACCCCCGATATGTGCACCTTGGCTCAGCCCTTGGCTCTGCCTTCTTCCTACTGTCTGGGCGAACATGAAACATCTGGGGCAGAAGGCAGAGGGCAGGTTGTTCCCGTTGTGATGACTGTGGCTTTTTACTTTTGTTCCAGTGGAAGCAGCACGCCCCCACCCTCGCTCAATGGGCCATAGGTCAGACCCTGATGATTAACCAGCTTATTGATATGGAGTGGAGGTTTGGAGGTAACCAGTTAGAGCCAGTCCCTGTCACTTATTCAGCTGTCCTAGGGTTGGGTTGCAGAGGATTTTGGAGATGGGGAAGACATGTCCTTCGTCTCAAACATCGTTGGGGCCAGCACGTCTTTATTGCATGCCATCCACATTCAGTGGCAGTTAACATCCCTGGCTCCATATTGAGCACATCTTGCCATCCTCATATTTACCCCCACATGGATTCTGTGGACAGCGTACAAAACTAGGGTCTTCAGGGGAAGTCTTCAATCCGTCACTTATTATTTTTCTCTTTTGTGCCACAGTAACATCTGGAAGCAGTGAATTAGAGAAAGTGGGAAGTATTTTTTTACAAGTAAGTCTTCTGATCTGTGAAAATAGGGGTATTTTTGACTTGGTTAAAAATTATTAAATCTACATTGGGTTTCTTTAAATATCAATTTAAGTGAATGTTCCACTGAAGTGCCCTGTGTATCTCAGAGCAATGTGGTCAGCCAAGGACGTGGTCATTGATATGCCTACCTTCAAATTAATAGATCCTAATATTTGAATCATGGACTAGGGTTTGACTCAATTGGTAGAGTGCTTGCTCTGTGTACTCTGAGGCCCTTGGGTTCAATCCCCAGCACCACAAAAACAGGAGAAGAACCTGGCATCCCACTCCTCAAACAACCCTGAGACAATAAGCCATCAAGGATCCTATGAATAGCAGAGAAGCAATGAATAGCAGAGAAGCACAGTGTTGGAGAGTGTGGTTCTGTTGTACATAGGGTGGCTGTGAGTCGGACCCAATTCAACTCCACCTAACAGCAACAACAACAATATTTAAATCTATTTGGTTGTTCCTGTAATTAAAGGAATTGTTAGAATTTTTAAGTTAGAAACCAGATGATGGGAACTCGATGGTAGACCAGTGGTAGAACACATCTTAGCATCTAAGAGGCCCTGGGATGTTTTGATTGACCTTTAGGTAAAAATGTTTGTGGGAAATTCTTTGCCCAGTTGTTATCATTTTAATTTTTTCTTTCTTTTTCCTTTTTTTTCCTTTTTTTTTTTCTTTTCTTTTTTTAACTAGTTAAAGTTGGTGATTAAGAAAGGAAATCAGACTGACAATTTGTATATAGGTAAGTCTGGATTCCCATTTGAGACTTTCTCCTTTTTCTGTGTTGTCTTCAGTGGTCTGGGCTGGTGACTCCCCCACAAACCACCTCTTTGGAGAGAGGGTCATCACCAAACTGTGGAGTAAACCTTTCCCTGCCTTTCCTCTCATAAAATATGTGCCAGGAGTGGCTGGGCATGGTGGCTCATGCCTGTAATCCCAGAAATTTAGGAAGCTAAAGCAGGAGGATGGCAAGTTTGAGGCCAGAGACAGTCTGCACAATTTAGCAAGACCCTGACTCAGAATTAAAAATTACAGAAAAGGTGGCTGGAGATGCAGTTCAGCGGTAGAGCATTTGCAAAGTATTCATGAAGCCCTGGGTTCAGCCCCTCACTAGTGCAAAAAAAAAAAAAGGAAGATGTGCCTGAACCTTTTGTAAGCCATCAACAAGTTAGAAACCCTATAGTTGCTGTTAGGTGCCTCGGGTCGGTATCTGACTCATAGTGACCCTTATAGGGTTTTCAATGACTGACTGTTTCAGGATTGCTTTGGGAGTGGATTGCCAGGCCCTTCTCCCACTTTTGCGGTGCTGGGAATTGAACTCGGGACCTCAGAGACTGCAGTGCAGTGCTCTACCAACTGAGCCAAATCCCAGCCCAACCCTATAGTAGGACAGACAGCCTTTTTGAAAAAGGGAACAACGAGGCAAATGGCTAGCATGGAAGCAGGTAAAAGGCAAGAAACTCTGGCTGTAGAAGTCATGCTGAATATCCTGTAGGATGCCATCTTCCCCTCTGTGCTGTGGAGTTACACATTTGAATACACCCCCCTTTTTATGGGGCTGAAAGCCGCCTATGTTCAAGGCTCTTTATAATATCAGTTACGCATAACGAACTGCTTATGCATACTGAGCCAGCGAAGAAAACTTACCTCAGGCTGGGGATGTTGCTCAGCTGTAGAGCACTTGCTCAGCATGCACAGGGCCCTGGGTTCGGTTCCCAGCTCTAGAAAAAAAAATTTCTAGGTAGAAATGAGTTTTCTCAGGTGATTCTGTGGAGTTGGAAACACTTACCTGAAGCTGGATTTTCTCTCCCCAGAATTAACCTTGCCTCAGTTCTACAGCTTCCTGCACGAGATGGAACGGGTCAGAGCCAGCATGGAGTGTTTCAGCTGATCACTGTCCCCTGCCCTGCTCCAGCTCCTTCCCTGGTGACTGCTCTGAGAGGCACCTCCCTCAGGCCTGGGGGTGCTCCATGCCCAGGTGCAAAAGGTTTCTGAAAAACAACAGGATTGAGTACTAAAAGAACCCTGCACAATTCCCCTGGAAACCCCTTGGTAAGGGATCACCACCACCTGTCCTCAGGACAAGTTTTAGATACTCAGATTCAGGGGGTGAATAAGTTGTTGCCTCTCCATCAAAGGGCCATTACTCAAGGTGATAACCTGGTCATCCTCCTCTCCCACAAAAAAGCCAGAGCCCCTTTACGGCTAAGGCGGGTATCCTAGTGGTTGGCTAGAGAGCTTCGCCCACTCCTGTACTTTCTGCATTTGGGGCAGTGGATGTGTTGCTAGCCAGTTTTTGATGAAGCACCTGTGTAGAAAGACTTGCCTGGTCTTCTCTGAAAAGATCTGAGGCCAGACCCTGTCCGTTTTTCTGGTTTTGTCTTGTAGTGCTGTAATGAGACAGGCCTTTGGAGGCCATCTTAGCTTGTTTTGACTCTAGCTGGCCACCTCTGTTGGTTAGGTGAAGAATAAAAACAGTTCTAAAGAAAAAAATCTGAATTCAGTTGTCTCTTTACATGGATTAGAGTCATCTGAAGCCAGATGTGCTGACCGCTCTGTAATCCTAGCACTCAGGAGGTAGAGGCAGGAAGATCATAAATTTGAGGCCAGCCTGGGCTACATGGAGAGACCTTGTCTCAAAAAAAATCTTGCCTTTTGGTGAAGGCCCTTAATCTTCAACCAGGTTAGCCTTGGTCCAAAGGTGGAATTTGTAAGAGCCATTTAGGGGGAACTGGGATTAAAAGTATTGCATATGAATTCCCCCAGCCTATCATGTGAGTTTTCCTCCTCCTACCTCTCCTGTCCTCAGAATTTTTTTTTTTTTTTTTTTTTTTTTTTGGTAGTACTAGGGGTTGAATCCAGGGACTCATGCTTGCACGCTTTGCAAGAGCTGTACCACTCAGCTTCACCCTCAGCCCCTTTTTTTTTTTTGAGACAGGGTCTCACTAAATTATGCAGACTGCCTCTGGTCTCTAACTTGCAATCCTCCACCTCTCGAGTCACCGGGGATTACCAAGAACTCACTATGTAGACCAGGTTAGCCCCTCACACTCACTGGATCTTCCTGCCTCAGCCTCCTGAGTGCTGGGATTATAGGTATCCACCACCACACCCAGCTCCTCCTCAGAAGTTTGTAAAGTCTTTAAATAGATATTACATGCCATGATTCAGAGGACTCAGTGTAAAGTTGTCCCCCTTCCTGCTCTCAGCTCATTCCCTCCCCTCTTGTACCCAGCTCCTCCCCGGAGACAGCCACCATTATTAGTTTATTCTGTATTCTGGAAATATCTCTTACACTTGCAAATATCTGTGCATATTGTTTACTTTTTTCCCCACACAAATAGTTGTGTGTTTCACACACCATCCTGCACCCTGCTTTTTTCCACTTAACCTGGAATTCATTCCATATTGAGACAGAGAGAGCTACCTCATTCTTTGTAATAAACCCACCCTGTTTCTTCAGGTGGGTAATTTATTTAACCAGTTTCCTGCTGAAGGATGTTGAAGTTGCTTCCATTCTTTTATAAACAATGCTACAGCTGAATATCCTTGGTACAGAATATATGGAAGTATGTTTTTTGTACATATGGAAGTATATTTATAGTAAATGTAGATTTGCTAAGCAGAGAGTATGTCCATTTATCAAGGAGTATAAAAAGGAATAAAGCACAGTCGTCCTTTCCACCCTATCTCCATTTACTCAGTTCCTGGACAGCCCCTCCAAGGGCAACCCTTGTTACTAGTTTACTCAGCATCCTTACCATGTGAATGTTAGAACTGGCAAGCGTGGCAGCACACTGGGCTACAAGGGAGACTGTGTCTCAAAAAAAAAGTGAGGGGGGATTAGAACTTTAATTTTGTTTTGTTTTGTTTTGAGACAGGGTCATACTATGTAACCCAGGCTGGCCTTGAATTTGGCTGCCCTGCCTCAAGCCTCTCAAGTGCTGGGATTATAGGATATACACCACCACACTTGGCCAGAACTTTTGTTTTTACACCTTTTTGTGTGTATGATGCTTCATGGGCACTAGGCAAGCACTGTACCACTGAGCTGCATCTCCAACCTTTTTTTTTTTTTTGAGCTGGTCTTACTGTGTAGCTCAGGTTGGCCTCAAACTTGAGACCCTTCTGTGTCAGCTCCACAAATACTAGGTTTACACAAGTGATTCCATACCGTACACACTTTTCTTTTCCTTTCTTTTTTTTTTTTTTCCCAGTACTTGGGGGTTGAACCCAGAGCTTTGCATATACTTTGCAAGTGCTCTACCACTTCCTGAGTCACTGGAATTACAGGTGTGTACCACAATGCCCCCATTGCACAAATGTTTCTTTCTTTCTTTTTTTTTTTTTTTTTTTGTCGTCGTATTTAGGGATTGAACCCAAGGCCTTGCACATACTTTACAAAGTTACAAAGTGCTCTATCACTGAACTGCACCCTTGGCCCATTTTTTATTATTTATTTTGAGTCAGGGTCTCCTTAAATTCCATAGGCTGTCTCTGGCCTTGAACCCATGACCTTCCTGCTTCAGCCTCCTGAGTCGCTGGGATTATAGCCATGCCTGGCTTTCGCACTTTTCTTATGTATGTTGGAGATCTTTCCATATTAATGCATAAAGATCTCCATCCCTTTCTTTGACTGTAGCATACTTTGATGTGTGGATGGATCACTACCAATATTTGCAATTTTGATAAATAATGCTGATATTAATCAGAATCAACAGGGTATATATTTGTATATCTGTGGTGTGTGTGTGTGTGTGTGTGTGTGTGTGTGTGTGTGTGTGTTTAGGAACAGGGAGAAGGAAAGAGGTTGACTTTTTTATTTTAAAGGATTGGCAGCTGTGAGCTGAGTGTGGCAGGACACACCTGTAATCCCAGCACTCAAGAGGCTGAGGCAGAAGGATTGACGGAAACTCAAGGCCAACCTGGTTTATATAGTGAGTTCCAGGCTAGCCTGGGGTACCCAAGGCTTGGTATGTCTCAGGGTCGATGTCATCTGGAGACCTCAGGAAGAGCTGCATTTCCAATACAAAGGCTTCTGGCAGAATTTGTTTTGTTTTTTGTTTTTTGCTGTACTTGGGGTGAGGATTGAAGCCAGGGCCTCTCATATGCTAGGCAAGTGCTGCATTGCTGAGCTGCAGCTCCAGCCCCCTTCTGTTTAGTAGTGATTAATTCATTATTAATTTATTATTTATTTATTTATTTTTGCAGTACCAGGGTGTTGAACCCAGGACCTTGCACATGGTAGGCAAGTGCTCTACCACTGAGCTACCCCCTCAGCTCCTTTTTTTAGTTATTTTTTATTTTGAGATAGATTCTCACCAAGCTGCACAGTCTGTTTTTGTTCTCAAATTCACAATCCTCCTGCCCCAGCCTCCTGAGTTGCTGAGATTACAGGCATTTGCTAGAGCACCAGGCTGGCTTTTTCTATGAAGGCTGTTTACTGATTAGATAAGACCCACCCACTTTAGAGAGGAGTCTGCTGAATCGAAAGTCTACCAACTTGAATGCTAATCTCATCTAAAAAGCACCTTCACAGAAACACCCAGAATATATTTGACCAACTATCTGAGCAATGTAGTCCAGCCACATTGATACAAAATTAACCATCATACTGCCAAAGTGATCTCTGCAGATCTTGTTTCAATTTGTGCTTCCAGCCAACAAGGTTCCTATCCACAAGTTACAAGGAAGAACAAATCAGCGCCTTTAGATGGAGCCCAAATGTGTCCATGAGGTTTCCAAGAGCCGAGACTCTAATTCATAGAATGTTGGAACAGGAAGCTACCTAAAGTACAGTCTAGTTGAGTTGGGCACGGTGGCGCATGCCTGTAATCCCAGTGGCTCAGGAGGCGGAGGCAGGAGGATCGCAAGTTTGAGACCAGAGGCAGTATGAGCAACTTAGTGAGACCCTGTCTCAAAAAGTTAAAAAAAAAAAAAAAAATTGGGTTGGGCGTGCAGCTCAGTGGTCCAGCACTTGCAGAGCATGCAAGCACAAGGCCCTGGGTTCAACCCCCAGTACCGCAAAAAAAAAAAAAAAAAACTACAGTCTAGTTAAACCTGTTCATATTACATGTGGGGAAACTGAGGCCCAGAGAGTGGTCACTGGCCAGTGGTCAGATAGTACTGTGCTAAAATCTGAGGGGTCCTACTTGATTAAGAGATGAGATCTTGAGACTTGGGCCTCTAGATGTTCTGGGAGACTTGCACCCACCTGGCCACTGGACGCATTCTGACCAAGTTGCTCCTTGCCCTGCCCAATTTATGTGGATCATAACAGTGGCTTCTCAGTGGTCCTACCACCGAATCTTCCAGCCTCACAGTTTTGACAATCCCACCTGCTTCCTGTGAGCGCATTCTTCCAGGCAGCTCCCAGACAGATGGGGATGCTCGTAGCTCCGCATAGTGTCCATGGTGAAGTCCCAGCCCCAACAGTCTCCCCTGCCCGCCTCTGCCCACTGCCTCCTGGCAGGTGTCCTGGCTGGAGCCACCCTGCCATGAAGACATCTGCGTCTCCTCCCCATGGGCCTATAGTGCTTCACCATGCTTCTGAGCATCTCCCCACCAGCAACACTCAGTGGCCCTCCATTCTTCTGCTGCGGGGGCCCCAGGTGGAGGCTCTGGAGTCGGGTAGCTTGAGTTTCAATACCAGCCTTTCCACTTAGTAATTGTGTGACCTTGGGCAAATGCTGTAACCTTTTAGAACTGTAGTTTCCCCATCCACTCACCTGGGAGCTACTCATTACCAAAGTGTTGTCACTGTGCTTCCAGGGTTCTCTTCCACACACACCTGGGAGCCTCATGATAAGAGGTTTGTTTTCCTGCTCTGTAAACCCTGCACTCAGCATCATTCTGCCCTCCTCCACCTCTTCCCCACCCCCACTTCATCACAGCTCTTGTCCTTTGCTGAGATGAAATGAGGCTGGGTGTAGAGTCTCCATGGCAGGACTGTTAATGGTTTAAACCTGCCTGGCTTTAGACAAACCCAGGGAAGTTGTTTTGGCTATTGGTCAATTTCAGCATAAAGCCTAGCTAGGCCCGAAGGGCAAGGTGACCAGGCTGGGCCACCATCTTCGAAGAGCAGTTGAAGACCTTCCTCCCTTGCCCACAGTAATTCCTACAGGGCCTCCTATGGCCTCATGGGAGTAGGTGACAAACAGTATACAGCCAGGATAACTGATAATCTGTCTTTTCCCGGGGGAGCCTCACTCTGTTTTATGATAATTCAGAGCCCGCTCTGAACTCCAAGTACTTCTTCTCTCGCTTTGTTGTGTTGGAATTTTGTCAGGAATATAATCTGTGGAAGAAGGGACATTGACCTGGGACTGCAGACTGTTAGGCAGGAATTTTGCTGCAATGGTGGGAGATTTGAGCAGGATCTTTCTGTTAGTATGCCATCTCTGCATGGATCCACTCTTGTTCCTGTTCTGTTTAAGAACTGCTGTCTTGCATTCTCCTTTTTTTTTTTTCTTTTGAGGATTTGTTGTTCTTAGGTGCTGTCAAGTTGGTATCCAACTCATAGTGACCCTCTGTACAACAGGGGAAGCACTATTGTCAGTGCTTCTCTGCTGTTCATAGGGTTTTCAATGGCAGATTGATTTTTGGGAGGGAGTTGCTGGGTCCTTCTCCCAAGCGTACAGTATCTGGTGTTCGCAGGCAGTCTCTCATCCAGGTACTAACCAGGCCCGACCCTGCTTAGCTTCCAAGATCTGATGGAATCGGATGCCACAGGGCTATGGCTGCAGGCAGACCCTCAGTAAGACCCTGTCCCAGAAAAAAACTGAAACAAAACTATAGTACTGTCCAAATATAAAGTACACCAGACATTATCTGTAGCACTTTTCGCAGAAATTCTGAAATACTTCATGAAATATGATGAGTTTAAAAAGTGGTGCAATCCAGGAAAGACCAAATAACTTTTAAGAAAATATTTGTTTCCCAGTTACATGCTTTTTGATTTTCTTTCTTCTTTCCTTCCCTCCCTTCCTTCCTTCCTTTAATCCTTCCTTCCTTCCTTCCTTTCTTCTTCTCTCCTTTCTTTCTTCCTTTGTTTTTTTGGTGGCCTTAGGGATGGACCCCAGGGCCTGGTGCTCTACCACCGAAGCACACCCAGTAAAGCTGCCTGCCTTTGAAAAGCCATTCCTCTACTGGAACAAATGCTCATGTGTTAGGCAGTTTGTCCCATGGGGGAGCTGTTTGGGGTTTTTCTTTGTCATTACCTTTTTTATTTTTTATTTTTTGCAATACTAGGGGCCTGAACCCAGGATCTTGCACATACTTTGCAAGTGCTCTACCAGTGAGCTGCATCCCCAGCCCATTTTTAATTTTTTTTTTTTTTTTATCTTGAGACAGGGTTTTACTAAGTTACACAGGCTGCTTTTGACCTCAAACTTGCCATCCTCCTGCCTCTACCTCTCCAGTCCCTGGGATTATAGGCATGTGCCACTGCACCCACTCAGCATTGTGTTGTTGTTGTTGTTGTTGTTTTGTTTGTTTGTTGTGGTACTGAGGGGTTGAACCCAGGGCCTCACACTTGCATGCTTTACAAATGGTGGACTACTGAGCTGCACCCCTAGCCCTTTTTTTTTTTTTTTTTTTTTTTTAACTTTTTGAGACAGGGTCTCACTAAATTACACAGACTACCTCTGGTCTCAAACTTTCAATCCTCCTACCTCCACCTCCCAAGCCGCTGGGATTATAGGCGTGCACCACTGCGCCCGGCTTATTGTGTGTTTTTTTAAAAGGTTACTAGAATACAAAGAAACACTAATGTCAGAAATGAACAGTAACCCCCCGACACACTCAGCCAGGACAGTCCTTTCCCTCCAGGGAAAGGAGACAAGTATCTCTGGTTCTTCTTCTGTCCTGACCACTATCATTTTGATGAACACTATCCTCAAAAGGCCTGCAGCCGTAGCACTGTGGCATCCGATCCTGTCAGATCTTGGAAGCTAAGCCGGGTCGGGCCTGGTTAGGCATAATGCACAAGAGGAATCTTAAAACATCTCTTGTTCTCAGTAGGGCTGTTTTAAATCATGGGTGGCTTAATGATGAATGAAATGTAGTAGTCCAAAAGTAAAGTAAAATTTATAATAGCAAATGATTGAAAACCTAGTATTGGACAATAGAAAATTTGTCATATACACTGTGGTATAAGAATATAATGGAATAGCATGCAACAATTGAAAATGATGTTAAAGACAGTATTATGAATGTATCATGGTCCTGATGTGTAAAAAAAAAAAAAATTACAGCAATAAGATCAAGGTGAAGTTACTCTTGTGAAAAAATGTTTAGAAGCTGGCTATGGTGGTATATGCCTATAATCCCAGCAACTCAGGAGGCTGAGACAGGAGGACTGCAAGTTCGAGGCCAGAGGCAGCCTGGACAGTTTAGCGAGATCCTATCTCAAAATTAAAAATTAAAAAATAAAAATGAAGCTGGGATTTTTTTTTTAGAAAGAAGAAATAAAAAGCTTACATAGAAATAAACCAAGTGGATAAAGTGAATATAAAGGAAAATATTATTATTTCTGGACAGTGAAATTACTGGTTTTTAGTCTTTTTCTTTCGCCTAAAATTTTCAACTTAAATGCTGTATTTATAAAGACAATACCTGAGAAGTACACAATAAAAAATTCAAACATTAACACTTGGAAGGAGAATTGCAAGTTCAAGGCCAGCCTAGGCTATGTAGAGAGTTCCAGGCTTGCCTGGGCTATGAGACCCAATCTCAAACAACAACAACAACAACATAAAAAAAATTTAAACATTATAAAACTGAAAAAAGATGAAAAGTACAATTTATTCCCCAGAGGAAACTGTTGCCCATAGTTTCTATTTTAATCTTACCTTCATGTAAAATGATTAGTTTTAATTTTTGAGTATAAGACCAGTTGCCCTCTACTTGATTTTATTAATTATATAACTAAGATCCATCATCCTAGATCCATCATCCTTATGGTTAAGAATGTAGATACTAAGAATATCTAGTATTTTTATAAAAAATTCTTTTAAACCAAAACAACTGAACTTCCTTCTCTCTGACTACCAAAATTCTTTCTTTCTTTTTTTTTTTTTTTTTTTTTTTTTTTTTTTTTTTGTTTTTTTTTTTGCGGTACTGGGGGTTGAACCCAGGGCCTCGCGCCTGCATGCTCTGCAAGTGCTGGACCACTGAGCTGTACCTCAGCCCATTTTTTTTTACTTTTTTTGAGACAGGGTCTCGCTAAATTACGCAGACTGCCTCTGGTCTCGAACTTGTGATCCTCCCGCCTCCGCCTCCCGAGCCGCTGGGATTACAGGTGTGTGCCACCACGCCCGGCCTACCAAAATTATTTCTAAGTGCTCTTCCTTGCTGAGGCCATGATGATTCTGCAGGGCTGATGTGGGTCAGGAAACTGGGAGCCGACTTCAGTTCCTCTAGCAGGTGGCTCCTCTCCATTTCTCTTCATTGCTGCCCACCAGATCGGCCCCTGCACACCTTGAAGGTACATTAGATTCAGAAAAGCTTTGATTGTATCACTACTTTTTGTGAAATCAAACAGAAGGGAAGGGGGAGAAATGCAAACTTTTAGTTCTTGCCCTCCAGGAGTGCATTGCCCCATTTAATGCTTCCTGCTAATGTGGTAGAACAGTAGAGTAGGAGCTTTGTAGTCAGACCTGTGTTCAGATCCACCTCTTTCCCTCTGTATTCATCAGTGCATTGGTAAGAATCAGCTGTGCACTGCATCAGCTCCCGTGCTCAGCGGTATATAACCTGGAGGTTTGCTTCACCTCTCCATGTCTTTGAAGTTCGTGTGTTAAATGGCGATAAAGTCTCCCTCCCAGGAGGGAGAGAGTGAGGGAGCTGGTTTCTCTGGGCACCAAGCCCAGTGCCTGCTTCAGAGTCATGCATTACCACCTCCATCACATCTCGCTGGGTTAGTAGTAAACCCATCCCCATCCTCACCCCTGCCCATTTCAGCCCAGGACTAAATGAATGGCCAAATCAGTAGTTCCCAAAATGTGGTCCCTAGGCCAACAGTATCACCTGGGAACTTGTTGTTGTTGTTAGGTGCCATCGAGTTGGTATCCGACTCATAGCGACCCTCATAGGGTTTTCAATGGCTGACTGTTTCGGGATTGCCTTGGGAGTGGATTGCCAGGTCCTTCTCCCATTTTTATGGTGCTGGGAATTGAACTCGGGACCTCAGAGACTGCAGCACAGTGCTCTACCAACTGAGCTAAATCCCAGGCCCCCGGGAACTTGTTAGCTATGCAAATTCTTGGGCCCTGCTCTAGACCTACTGAGTTGGGAACTCTGGGGTGGGACCCAGTGGTCTCTTTTAGCCAGCCCTTGAGGGTAATTTCTGATGCATGTTCAGATTAAGGGCCACTGGGCTTCTTCACCATCCCTGCCTTTGAGAGACCCCTATATAGTTCTTTAATAAATAGAATGAGACCAGCTGGATGGGAATCCTGCCAAGACTCTACCTCCAGCAGAGACGGCTGTGGGTGAGATGTGAGGTATTGAGATCAACCCGAAGTTAGAGATGTTCTCTAAAACACCCTGCCTCCCTTCATAAGTCCATAAGTAGCTTCTTATGACTATCACTCTTAACTTTCTTCTTTTCTCCTTGCCTTGCCCTGCCCTGCCCTGCCCTGCCTTGCCTTCCTCCCCTCCCTTCCTTCCTTCTTTTCTCTCTTTTTCTTTTTCTTTCTTTCTTTCTTTCTTCTTTTTTTTTTTTTTTTTTTTTTTTTTTTTTTGTGTGTGTGGTACTGGGGGTTGAACCCAGGGCCTTGCGCCTGCATGCTCTGCAAGTGCTGGACCACTGACCTGCACCCCAGCCCTTTTTTTTTTTTTACATTTCTTGAGACAGGGTCTCACTAAGTGACACAGACTGCCTCTGGTCTCAAATTTGCGATCCTCCTGCCTCCACCTCCCAAGCCGCTGGGATTACAGGCATGTGCCACCACCACCACCACCACCACCCCCGGCTTCTTTCTTCTTTTTTTGAGATAGGGTCCTGCTGTGTAGCTCAGGCTGGCCTCAAACTCACATCATCCTGCCTCAGCCTTAAGACACCGGTGTTGGTGAAGAATTTGTTTTCTACAATTAGGGAATCCTTCAGTTTTATCATCTCATATGAAATAGGGCAGGTTTGCGCCTTAATGGAGTACTTTAAACTAGGTGTCAGAGTGAAAGAAGAGGAGAGAGATTCTTCCCTTCATACCTGGCAAGTCAAATTCAATCAGCAGTTCTTGGAGCTGGCATACACGGCAGACCTGATTTCAAATTGTCTTCCCCTTGTCCCATTGGGGCTTGTTGTACTTGTTAAACCTCTTCTATAGGTTTGGGGTTTGGAAGTAATGGTCCCTGTAATTGTGTACGTGGGATAGTGCCAGGGTCATAGGGTGCCGTGACTTAGGACACCTGGCCTCTCATCCTTGAGGAGCTTGAAATCAAATTTAAGAACCTCAAGCAACAGAGCAATACACAGGAAGCGGTAAATCCATGTAGCCAGCCATGAGTGAGGTAGGAGGACGCTGGGGTTCCAGTGCGCAGGGAGGAGAAGTGGTGAGGGGTAGGAGAGGCCTGGCCAGCACCTGAGCCCTGAAGAGTGGGTCAGAGGTAGGGAGTGTCCACTTCACCCTGACTGATCCAAGGGGCAAAGGTCTCACTGCCACAAGGCAGGCAGGCTTTGGCCACACTTTCCCTTTGAGTAGGCTGCGTGTAGAGGGAGATCAAGAAGCTGCCTCTGGCCTCTGTGATGAGGCCGTTTACCTACTGTTGACTAAATAAAGGCTTAGAGAGGCTTATGGAATAAGGCTGCTTTCACATCAAAGGGCTCTTGCAAAACAGCTTGGTGATGAGTTAAGTGCAAATGAATCAGAAACAGATGGACTCAATTTCCTAGAAAATACCCCTGGGCTTCACCAAGAAGAGGGAAAGTGCTCAGCCAAACGCACTGTGGGTTTTTGCTGATCCTAAAATATGCTCGACAATTTTGCCTGAACCAGAGCCGAGATGTTGAGTGCATCAGGCTCCAAGTCATTAGGAAGTCCAGGCTGGAATTCTGCCAGCAGATCAGCTGACTCCCTGCAGCTCTCTCCAGATCCCTGCAGTGGCCCTGAAGGAGACCCCATTGACTTGGTGCCACTCTGTGTCTGCAAGGCCTGGATAGAGGTGGTGGAGAAAACTCCCCTTTCCTGTGTTGGTTCCCCAACTCTAAAATATACAGATTAATTTAGATCATATCTCTCTCTTTCTCTCTCTCTCTCTCTCTCTCTTTTGTTTTTTTGAGACAAGGTCTCCCTGTGTAGCCCAGGCTGGCCTGGAACTCACTATGTAGCCCAGGTTGGCCTCCAACTCCCATCAACCCTCCTGCCTCAGCCTCCTGAGTGCTGGGATTACAACCATGCACCACCACGCCTGGCTTTAATTTGGGTGATCTCTAAAGATCTTTTCAGCATAAGTATTCTATGAGTAATAATAACAATAATAATTGCCAGCTGGGCATGGTGGCGCACACCTGTAATCCCAGCACTTCAGAGGCAGAGACAGGAAAATAGTGACTTGAGGCTGCCCTGGGCTACGTAGTGAAACCCTGTTTCATAATAATAATAATGGCCAACATTTCCTGGACGATTGCTTATGCTAGGCACTGCATAAAGTGCTCCATGTACATTATCTTGTTTCATTGCTTTCAGCAACCTTGAGTTAGAACTATAATTACCTTCATTGTACAGATGGTGAAAGTAAGGTATGGAGAGGTTAAATAGGTTGTCCAAAGAACCACAGCTGGAAAATGGTAGAATTTGCATTTTAACACAGTGCTCAGGCTTCCTAATTTTTAGCCAATCAACTCCTGAATTTCCACTCCTGGGGTAAACTTCTGGTTGTTGGACTGGCACTGAATTGTCTCCTGTGAGTCCTGACTGATGCTCTTCAACCTCTCTGAAGTCCCCCAAACCTGGTCGGAGAAACCTGGAAACACAAAATGGCTTTGCTTCCCTCTGCTCCCCTGCCCCCCGGGTGCCAGGCTCCGTGTCAGGGGGTCCAGCATACAGAGCCTTGCTCTCAGGCAGGCGGATGGCCACTCCAGGGCAGTGTGATGACCGCCTGCTGGAAGAAGTGTGCAGGGCACATAAGGGGCCCAGTTGGAGGTTCAAGCAGATCACAAGAGTGAGGCAAGTGGGCACCGCAGAGGTGGCATGGCTTCAGGGAGTGGCTTTTGCTTTCACAGGGAGGTAAGGGGTGTGGCTCAGAGGAGGCCTAGAGGCCCTGGTGAGTATTGGGCAAGAGGAAAGGAGGCCAGAGTACATTCAAGGCCAGCACCTACCAGGGATCCTTAGGAAGAGGTCTCCAAGGGAGTCGTGGGCAGACAGAAGCACAGCAGGCGACAGGCAAGAGCCCTCTCTGACTCCTGGCTGCCACCCAGCTGGAGGGGGCATGGAGGCCTCAAACGCAGGGTGTGTCCACTGCAGCCCAGAGAAAAGTCTGTCAGTGTTCACCGATGGGGCTGGGGATGGCAGTTGCTTAGTTTTGACCATAATATGCATCCACCTCCCACAAAATGACCCAGGACATTTGACCTGAGTCAGCTAGAGCAGTCTAAAAGCAAGGATTGGGGCCATTGGTTCTCAACCCTGGCTGCACAAGAGAATCACTTGGGGAGTGTTTAAAAGACTTCTGTCTGGTCCCTAGCCCAGGCCCTCTGTGGCAGGGGACCCTGAGGCCAGCATTTGAGAGAGCTCCACAGGGGGTTCTCATGTGTGGCCAGGGTCTGGAATGTCACCCAGGCCCCAGGTTCTCCTCTGTGGTGAGCCTCCGAGTCTCCCTGGGAGCTTGCCTTGCTCCAGCCCCACCTGGGCCCTAGGAGTGGCTGGGGTAGGGAGGGATCAGGGCCTCATGGAGGTGGTTTTGTTTTTGTTTTTGGGTTTGCTTGATAGTGCTGGGGATGGGACCCAGGGTTTCTGTGCTTGGCAAGCATTCTACCACTGAATCACACCCCAGCCCAAGCTCTGCTTTCTTAGCAGGTTCCTGGCCTGATTTTAACATGCATGTCAGCGTCGAGGACCCTTGGTCCTGCCACGTGGATGAACTTGCTTTGGCTTCCAGTGGAGACCTAGGGGCTGACCATAGATTGAGCAGAGGGTGAAACTTTTCTCACCAAGCAGCAGCTATGTGAGGATTCCTCCCACTCTTGGGTACCAGGAGGAAAATAGAAATGACAGCAGTTTGTGGAGTGTGCACAGACTGCTCCCAGCCACCATCACTACGACCCTGCTCTCAGGGAACTCACTTGGGTGGGTGGGACCTGCACTCCAGACTCCCAGCTCCACCCTCCACTCCCATGCCCCCCAACACACACACCAAAGAAGAATGAACAAGTGAAAGCCAGGCACAGTGGTGCACACCTGTCATCCCAGTGTCTCAGGAGGAGGCAGGAGGATCATGAGTTCAAGGCCAGAAGCAGCCTGCATAACTTAGTGAGAACCTGTCTCAAAATAAAGAATAAAAAAGCCACCCAGTGGTAGACTTCCCAGCATGCATGAGGTCCTGGGTTCAACCCCCAGTTAAAAAAAAAAAAAAATGAAGCCAGGGCATTCTAATCATTTAATGTGTTAACTCGGTGGTATGGACAGGGGATTCAGGGGTTTGAGTGCCAGCCAGGGGGGTTCTGGTTGTTTACAGTGGGAAGTCATGCAATAATTCATTCAACAGCCAGGCACGATGGTGCACTCCTGTAATCCCAGCAACTCAGGAGGCTGAGGCAGGAAGATTGCAAGTTCAAGGCCAGAGACAGCCTTCATAACCTAGTGAGACCCTATGTCAAAAAAGAGAAGGGGGCTGAGTGTGCAGCCCAGTGGTAGAGCAATTGCAAAGTATGTGCAAGACCCTGGGTTCAGCCCTGAAGTACCACACACACACACACACACACACAAATTCATTTAAAAATATTTATCAAGGCTTTACTTTGTGCCAGGCCTTGGGGGCATAATGGTAAGCAAGACCACCCTGCTGGGCTTACTCTGTCTGGGAAGACAGACTTCAAAGGGGTGAAGAAGGACATCATTAACTTGTCATATGAGTTGAGATGGGAGCTATCTTCACGCAGGTGTGGAGTATAATGGGGGGAGGTTATTGTTGCCAAAGAAAATCTCTCTGAGGAGCCGATAGAGGATCTAGTCATATAGGATGATAAGGAGCCTGACATGGAATGAATAAACGACAGAGGAATGGTGTGTGCAAAGGTCCTGAGGGGAGTGCATGCTTTGTGTGTTTGAGAAACAAGAGGGCCAGAGTGGCTGGAGAGAGAAAACAATGGGGAGTGGAATGAGGGTGGAGGTCAGCAGGGCCCAGACTTGCAGGGCTATGATTAGGAATTAAATTCTTCATCAGGAGAGCACTCTGCTTCTCAGCTCCCAGGTAAGAACTTCCTTTCCAGCGAGGTTATTGCCCTTGGGTACTTTCCTGTGACCTGGGTCAAGTCACCTCTTCTTTGTGGACTCTGTTCTCCTTGGAGGAGGTCTGGCCTGGTTATCCATGCAGAGCCAGGTCTAGGGCAGGGGGTCCCTGGGGCCTCCAGCTCTCCACACCAAAGATAAAGAAGTGCCCTCCACTCCTGTGGCCATGATGATGAAACCCAAGTCACTGACATTTGTTCATAATTGAGTGAAGTCGTCGTTCTTCACTCTGCTCCAGTCCCCGGGGCAGGCAACCAGCCAGCATTGATTTATTGGGGCTGAGCTGGCCTTATTTCACGTGGTTTCATCTGTCTGGTCCCAGGAGAAGAAGTAGATCTGCAGTGGCTGGGGGAGGCGGGAGACGGGGGCTCAGGCCAGAGGCTGGATGGCTGGGGGAGGCCAGGAGCTGGGCAATGGAAGCATCTAGGATTTTGTTTTGTTTGTTTGGTTGATTGCTTTGGTGAGCCAGGGTCTGACTGCGTAGCCAGGGATGTCCTGGAACTCGCTCCGTGGCCCTGGCTGACGGTGTCGGTTTTTTATGAATGATTTCCTGACAGGTAGAGGCTGACTCAGCTGCACCTCCCTCCACGGGGGGCGCATGCCCTCCCTTCCGGAGCCCAGTGCTAATCTGCCCCTGCAGCTGCTCTGGGGAAGGAAGGGCCTCCAGCTCCGCGGGTGGGCCGGGGGGCGCTGTGGGACTTCGGCGGTTTTGCCCCCTCCCAGCTTTGCTCAGCTTGTCGGGTGGGGGAGGGAGCAGGACCCACCCACCTCTCCCCTCTCCCCTGTCTCCTGTCCCCTCTCTCCAAGGCCTGTCAGCAGCTTTCAGCTCTGCTGCCTGCACTGCTGCAGTAGGAGTGGCCGTGTGGAGTGGCAGCTGCTCCCCAAAAGTCTCTGGCCATCAGCCTCTGCAGCCCAGCCTGAATGGGAGTGTGTGCGCGCAAGTGTGTGAGCGTGCTTGTGCGTGTGTGTATGTGTGGGGGGTGGGGGCAGGGTGAGGCTGAGCTCCTGGGAAACCAAGGAGGAGAGATGGGAAAGGACTCTGCACTGGCCACCCGTGCCCAGCCTCCCCAGGGCTCTTTCCCCAGAATATTCCAGCACTGTCACTGCCATCTCCTCTTCGAGGTCCGAGAAATCATTCCTGAGAGAAGCCCTGAGTTCATGGTCAGCATGGAGGGGTTTTCAGGCCCCTGGCAAAGCAGGAACAGAAGACAGTGGTCTCTGGGCTCACCAAACCTGACATGTTAGGGGGAGAGTGGCGAGAAAGGAACCCCCGGAATGTCTGACTAGCAGGAGTGCCTGCCATCTGTCCTAGCTGTCAGGGACCATCAGACCTCTCCATCCAGTCAACACCTTGTTTCCTAAAATTCTTACAACATGAAGAAGTAGTTATCATTTCCCTCATGCTATACAGATGGGAAAACAGGCTCAGAGAGGGAATTCATTTGCCCAAAGTCACATAGCAGTTAAGTGGGGAAGTGTGGCTCCAAGCTAAGTTTGCCCAGCCCCAAAGCCATGCCCCACACATCACTCCCTGCTTCTTGGAGGGAAAGCCTGTGAAGAAGGTGGACTAAGAGGAAGATACCCTCTTGCCGGGCAGCAGAAGGGAATGAGGGAAGGAGTCAGGGCATTGGGTTTAAGCTGCTACACAGTCTTCAGCTTGGGCAGATGGCATTCTTCTCTGCTCCTCCATTACCCCATCTGTACACTGATGGGCTGAAGCTGGGTACCTCAGAGGTCCCTACTCATGCCAACATTTATGCTTCTGCAATGACATCCCTGAGGCCCAGAGCTCTGAGGAAGACTGCAGCGCTCCTTCCTGCACTGGGTCCTTCATTCGCCCTCCTGGGTTTCGCTTGGCTCAGAAAAGGAAGGGCCCTGCTGGGAAACGGCTGTGCTGAGCTGGAAAACCCAAGCCCTGACCCAGCTCTGCCTGGAAGAGGCTGTGTGACCTTGGGCAAGTCACTGGCCTGCCCAGGCTTCATAGAACAAGGACCATGCTCATCATCCTGCCTCCATCCCTGGGCTCAGAGGAGGTGAGGATGCCCAAGGACTCTGTGACTCGTTTATGGAAGGAGGAGCCCCCAGTTTCCTCCTTCCCCAGGGCTGGTCAGGTTGGGTCCGCTGTGATGACAGAAGCTTAGAAGCAATTTGCAAATGATAAGTAGTGAGAGTTAGAGGGGAAGGCAGCCTCTGGTCCAGGCTTCCTCCTCCTACAAGTCTTGTCTGCAGGCCAAGTCAGCTTGCACCTTCGTCCTGATCTTTGTGCCAGGTCTTGGAGAAGAGCCCCCACCTTGCTAGCCGAGGGGACAGAGACAGCAATGATGGAAATAAGATTGAAGGTCCTTCTGTGAAAGCAGTGGGGACAAGTTGGCGAGTTGAACCTGCTGGGGTGGGGAAGGAGTTTTCAGTGTTCCTAGGAGGACCTTCTCGGGGCCTCCGTCCAGCCCCACCCTGACTGCCCCGGGGCCAGGGCAGGTTGCTCACCTCTTTCTGCCTCCACTTCTGCCAGAGCCAGGCCTGCTGTGGGGCTCTTGGCTGAGGGGATGCAGCAAAGAGTGTATGGTTGACACTCACAGTCGGCTGCCATCAGGGATGGCCTTCGCTGCTGGGGACGGCTGCCATTGGCACTGGCATTTCCCCTGAGCACACATTTTACATTACGCCACCCACTGTCCCCCAGATGAAGGCAGCCATCTCCTCTGTTTCCGGACAGTGCCCTCTTGGGGCTTCTCCCCAAGCACGGGTGACCTGCCCTCACTTCTCCACATGTCTGTCTCCCCAGCTAGATGGCGAACTCCTAGAGACCTGGGATTCTGGAATTTTGACACACTCTTCTGCTGATACCCTTTTTACTTACTTACTTACTTACTTATTTTAAAGATGTAGTCCCTCAGGCCAGACATGGTGGTGCCTCATGCCTATAATCCCAGCAACTCGGAGGCAGAGGCAGAAGGATTGCAGGATGGAGGTCAGAGGCAGCCTGTGTAAATTCTGGAGACCCTGTCTCAAGGTAAAAAATAAAAAATGGTCTGAGGTGCAGTCCAGCAGTAAAGCGCTTGCAAAGTATGTGCAAGGCCCTGGGTTCAATCTGCAAGTACTGGAGAGGGGGGAAAGATGTAGTCACTCTGTGTAGCCCGTGTTAGTCTTTAACTTGATATCTTCCTGCCTCAGCCTCCCAAGTGCTAGGATTATGTATACACCACTTTGCCATGCCCAGCCTAAGGTTGTTGTTTTTTTTTTTCATGGTGCCAGGGACTGAACCCAGGGCCTTGACTATGCTAGGCCAATGCTGTACCGCTGAGCTACACCTCAATCCTTCCACCATTTTTGGAAAGACGTTTTGACAGTCTTAGAAGAGGGAGGAGGAGCGATATGGCCCGTCCCCCTGCACTGCTTTTTTTGCCCCCTTTTTGAGTGAGGGACTGAAATTAGGAAGATACGTGTCTGTACTCCCCTCTGCCTCAGCTTCCTTCTTGGCAGAGTAGGGGGACTGTGGTCACTCCTGGAACACCAGAAGAGGTGGGATGTTACCCAGACCGCCTGGGGAAGGGTGTACTTACTTCCTCTTCCATTTGCACCTGCCACATCCTGAGCTGGTGGTTTCTGCCCCTCTGTGAGAGCAGATAAACCAACCCTGGGGAGGCCCATTGCCACACCCACCGCACCTCCCCCAGCCTGGCTTTTCAGAAGCTCCCCTCAGATAGGTGTTGCAGGATACAGGATTATGGGGTGGGTTTTCTTCTCCCAGGCACAGACAAGGTAGACAGGAGAGCTGGCAAGTGACCTCTGAATTGCCAAGGGCACCTGAGCCAGCCGTTCTGCAAGCTTACCTCGCAGAGGTCAGAGCCAGCACTGGAGCCAGAGGGGTTCAGAGTGGAGGTGGAAGCCATGAGAGGTGCTGGGCTCAGGGCTCTTTGGAGGCACACAATGCTGTCAGAACCCCCAGGCCCTGTGCTTCTGCAGCAGCTCTCAGCAAAGAGCAGTGGGGACCAGGGAATAGAGTAGGGGTAAACGAGTGGCAGCTGCTGCAGGCTGACTGCTGCAGGCCTGACTCTGCCCACCCTCGGCACATCTGAGCTCCTCCCATTTTCCAGGCACTGCCCTGCATGCTGGAGGTGCTGCAATCCAATCCAACAGACGTGTATTGATCACCTGCCACTACTGGGGCTTCCAGGAGGCCTGATGCAGCCCCTGCCCTGGGAGCCCAGGGTATACCCATGACCCACACATCCTTAGCCAAATGACCCCTAGGACAAAGGACTGGGTGCCTGTCATGAGTGGCAGTTAGGAAGACAGTGTGTAACTACTTCAGGGCCATATGTGAGAACCTGGTTCCATGCCTCAGTTTCTCCATCTGTCAGACAGTCCTAAATGATCCAGCCCTGCCTCTCCTTGGCTTTACTCTCTGTTGCTCTGGCCCCTTGGGGCCTCCCAGGCTAACCCCTCCTCACTGGTCAGGCCTCAGTGTCCTTTCCTCCCCCCAGGTCCTCTCCCCAGGTGCCCCACCCCAGGTCTCTGACTCCTCCCACACTTTTCTATTGTATAGCACTTGACATTGAATGCAAGAGTGTATTTATGCATTGCCCTTTTTATTGTCTTCTCCCCAGCCCAGAGCTTGGCACTGAATAAATATTTGTACAATGAAGAACGAATGAATGAATGACTAGGTGTTCTGTGGGGCTCAAATGGGCCCCCAGCAGTGACTCCATGTCCTGGAATGGACATAATTCATTCCTAAGCCAATGGCCCAGAGGGAGGGGATCCCACAGAGAAACAGCTTCCCCTGGACTTTGGAAGGGTGGTGAGGAGCACATCCCTACCTTGGGCCTTTAGCCCCCAACAAGAATGGGCCCCTCTGGAGCCAGCATTGTGGTCACCATCTTTGTGATCCTTGCCGCCCTCCTCACCAGAGGTGCCAGGCAGCTGTATGTGGACAGTACATGTGTGCCAGCTGGAGTGGGGAGGGGGTGACCTGGGGGAACCTGGAGCCCTGATGCTGAAGCCTGCTGCCTAGGGCTGGGCAGGGCAGGGAGGCTTCTGGGAGGAGGTGACACCCAAGCTCCAGCTCTAGGGATTAAGCTGGGAAGAGGGATCTGAGCATGGCAAGCACTTGGCTCCCAGAGCTATGAGCCCCAGGGGGAGAGGCTGGCAAGGACATAGCCACAGCAAGGAGGTGGCCATCCTCCTTGCTGGGATTTAAGTCATGTGCCAGAGCACCGGGCAGTGTTTAATATTTAAATGAGTCAAAAAAGGAATGCTATATGGCCTTGCTCACCTCCTTGGTGCTGCTGGAAGGGTTTTGAATGAAGATCAACATCAGGAACAGAACTGTGTCATTAAAGGGCCTTCCTGTCACACCATGAGTGGGGAGGAGGGAGTAGAGGACAGCAGGGTGGAGGGTGAGGCGGGGTGAGGAGAGAAGAACCTGTCAGTCTTCCTCCTACTTCCCCTTTCCCCCTCCATGCCTCACCCTTCCCAAATGGAGGGTTGTTTTTTAGCTCAGAACCTAGGCCTTCATGAACTGTCGTTGTAAACAGCACAAAGGCAGGAAAAAGATTCTCAGTTCTTTTTCTTCCTTGAAAGACCAGCTTAATGAAAAGCCTTGCACTGAAGCTAAAGCACTGAGTGGAGAGGGGCATGGGGTCCTCTAAATTGGGAAACTGAGGCCCAGAGAGGCACTGACAAGCCAGGAGAGCCTCTGCGTCTGGAGTGGGATACACTCACACCCAGTGGGATTGAGAACATGGGGAGCAGCTGGGTGTGGTGGTGCACACTATAGCCCCAGTACTGGAGTGGGGAGGCTGAGGCAGGAGGATTGCAAGTTCGAGGCCAGCCTGGCTATGCAGAAAGACTCTATCTCAAAAAAATATATTTTTAAAAAAGATTGCAAACATGAAGGTGAGGGTGATGCCCATCCCACCTTCGGCCAGTTTGAAGGGCAGGTGGGTGCTGGAAGTTCACCTCAGGAAGACCCTGAGTGCACACCTGGGACCTAAGGGATCTGGTGGGCAGTTGGGGTGCTGTGAATGTAGAGAGTGGCAGGCAGGCTGGGCCCCTGGGGGCCAGCTCCAGGCAGGGGTCTTCTCTTCCCAGGAGCCTGCCTGCCTGGCCTGTCCTTGCTGTGAGCTGGGTTCTACAGCAGAGGTTGCAGGGTGGTGGGAAGGACCCGGTCAGTGCCCACGGGATGGACCGAGACATCTCGCCTGGGTTCCTTCAGGTAGAGACACAAAGTGGATGGGGGCATGAACTGTACCCCATAAGGAGCAGACCCCATGAGGAACCCCATGCCCCTCTCCCAGGGCAGACAGACGATACAGACCCAGGGTCCTGGGACAGGCAAAGATGGCCGGTTCATAGAAAACAAGAAGGGAGGACTAGGGTTAGAGATGTGGACCAAGGCAAAGGGGCAGGCAAGGAGGCAACAAAAGATGGAGAGAGTTGAGAGGCCTCCAGCCCAGGCTTCATTTAATTTAATGATCTAGTCTACTATAAACTCTTGTCCCTACAAAATCCAGTGTCTGGGTTTTTTGGCCTTGGCTATGGAGAAACTGATCCCCATCTGGTCATAGGAATAATGAGATTTATAGCATCTGTGTGTCATGAGACCCAAGAAAGACATGGTACAAAGGAAGTTCCAAATTCTAATGAACTGAATTCTGAGCCAGGGGCTCAGGGAGACTGGACAGAAATAAGCCCAATGGGACCATACAGGCACCTTGTCAGGATGGCTTTTTAGAAGAGGATTGTTTGGGAGCAAGGACAGAGAGGGCCCAAAACAGCTAGTTACTGTCTCTAATAAAAGCTTCGAGGGTGGGATGAAGAGGCTGGAATGCTCTTTGAGAAGAGCTGAGTATTGTCATTTGCTTTTTTTTTTTTTTTTAATTAGAAATTTTTAATGTACATCATAATGTGATTCATTTTGACATGCTTTTCATTGTGACAATTTTCATATATGCAATTTGATAAGCATTATTCATATAGGTTACCCCTTACCCTCCTCTATGTTTCCCCCTCTCCCCCCCTTCCCATCTAAGTTTCCCATCCAAGTCTTCTCTATCTTTTACTATATAGTATTTTTCTATATGTCCTTGGGTTCCATTTCTGTTTAAGATAGAAACTTTTCCTGTAGTAGTCTTTGTTGTCATTTGCTTTTGTCATTTAAATCCACACATTCTGAGCTAACCTGGCTGGCCTCAGCCCCAAAGCGCCTCCTGGTGGTTGATTCTAAAAATGCTGACTTTTCTGGCTTGCTTATTAAAACAATATATTGTGACTTTTCCCACTTCCTGAGCATCAACCTAATAAATCCAAGTACAATATACTTTCTGTAGGACAAGTTCCGAGAAGAAGAAGGTCCGGGTTGCCAGATATGAGCATTTTACTCGTAGGCAGATTACATCCAGGTCTCTTTCCAAAAAAATCTGCACCATATAGCATTCCCTTTTTGACTCATTTAAATATTAAACACTGCCCGGTGCCCTGGCACATGCCTTAAATTCCAGCAACTCGGGAGGTGGAGGCAGGAGGATCGCGAGGTCGAGGCCAAAGGCAGCCTAATTTATCGAGACCTCCGACTCAGGATAGAGGAGTAAAAAAATGGGTTGGGGGTACGGCTCAATGGTAGAGTTTTGCAAAGCATCTGTGAGGCCCTGAGTCCAATTCTCCAATACAGCAAAACAACAAACAAACACCAAGATGAGACGGAGCAGATCACTTCCCCCAAGTGTCCTGTCCATAAAATGAAGGGCTGGATTAGCAATACAGCGAAAGGGAACGAGTTTGCGCTGCAAAGCGCTGCCCCGACCTCCCAAGCGGGAGTGGTTAGACCTGTTTACCTCGGAGCTGGCAGAGGCTGGGAAAGGCTGGGCTGGCCAGGCGGAGGGACACGCTGGGGTCACCCAGCCGTTGGGTCTCAGCCATCTTTTCTTTCCAAGCCTGCCTGATTCCCCAAACCCTTTGCTGCTCACCTGCCACGCCCTCTTTCCCAACCTGTCAGCCTGCATCACTCCAGCAGCACACGGGCCCCTGGTGGCTCCCAGGGCCTCGCGATCTTTCTTTCTTTCTTTCTTTCTTTCTTTCTTTCTTTCTTTCTTTCTTTCTTTTTTTCTTTCTTTTTCCTGTAGTACTTGGGGGTTGAACCCAGGGATTTGCGTTTGCATGCTTTGCAAGTGCTATCCCACTGAGCTGCACCTCCAGCCCATTTTTTTACTTTTTGAGACAGAGTCTCACTAAGTTATACAGACTACCTCTTGTCTTGAATTTGTGATCTTCCTGCCTCTGCTTCCCAAGTTGCTGGGATTACAGGCATGCGCCACCACGCCCTACTATAGGGCCTGGCGCTTATTCACATTGGGACACCACAGTGAGCAAAGGCCAATGTGTCCTATGTACTTAATATCTCACAAACCATGTCATTGCAAATGGAGCCAAATGGTGAGGGGCAGAAGGTGCAGATGGGTCCTGGGAGGAGCCTGCAGGTGGCAGGCACAGGTCTGGTCTCCAGGACTTGTCTGTATCCTGAGATCTTGGCATAACCCTGAGGGGATTTAAGCAGGGCTGGTGACAGAGGGAAGGGGCCAGACAAAGATCAGCAGGTGCTTTTGAGCTGCTGCTTGCTTCTCCCTGTCTCTCCTGCGCTTCCTGGGGCCCTATCTGGGCATCTGTACCCACCACTGGGTGTGCGGAGGCCCCTGAGGAGTCTGTGGCCTTTGAGGCCACCTCTGGCAGCCAGGGCTGAAGCGAGGCTGGCCACTTCCGTCCTTTGCTCGCTCTGTGGTTGGCTGGCAGAGCTGAGAAGTCTCAGGCGGGGCTGGAGGGGAGCCGTGGGGCAGGCTGTGCTGCCCCAGCAGGGGTCTCAGGGCCTCTTAACTCCCTGCTTCTCTGAGATCCTGCGGTCCCAGCTCAGTCTCTTCCTGCCATTTGTCCCAGCGGCTTTCCCCCCACCCCCTGCACCCCACACTACAAGCTGGGTCAGAGAAAGGTGCCCAGCCCTTACTACCTGAGGTCTCAGGGCCTGAGGGGGCTCCCGCTGTGGACACTCATGTCAGCCCTGTTCTTTCTGGTCCCCATTCTTCCCCTTCTCCTGTCCTGGGTATTCAAATCCTGGTTCAAGCACCGCTTCTCCCAACATCACTTACCAGACCCCTGCCCTGTGCCAGGCTGTGTAGGCAACTGGATACAGAGGGGTGAGAAATGCCCCACCTCCATTGCTCACAGCCCTGTAGGAGGGCAGCAGCACCAGGGGGAGGCGGAGGAGGACAGAGGTCGTCAGAGGAGGAGGAGCCCTTGGCTTCTTCCACTGGGCCTCCAAACCCAAGGCCTGGTGCCATGAAGGAAGCTGGAGGGGAATTAAAGAGGATGAGGGGGTGGGGCGGGGGTGGGGGGACACTCAGTGGTACAGTGTGTGGTTGGCACGCTGAAGCCCTGGGTTCAATTTCCCAGTCCCATGGAAAAGAAAAGGGCCGGAGAGAGTGACGAGAGTGACAGAAGGAGAGTGACTGATGAAGAGAGGAACATACTGGTTCATTTTCCCCCAAAACTAATGCCATTTAAGGGGAGGGTTTTTGTTGTTGTTTTTGAGTTTTTTATTTCTTTCTTTTTCAGTGCTGGGGATCTAATCTAGGGCTTTGTGCAGGCTAGGCAAACACTCTACCACTAAGGTATAGCCCCAACCCTAAAGCAGTTTTTATTGTTTGTTTATTTATTTATTATTTTTTAGTTTTGCAGTACTGGGTATTGAACCCAGGGCCCTGTGCCTGCTAGGCAAGTGCTCCACCATAGAGCTGCCTTGCAAGTGCTCTACCATGGAAAGGCACCCCCCAGCCCATTTTTTATTTTTTATCTTGAGACAAGGTCTTGCTAAATTACACAGCTTGCCTCTGGCCTGGAACCTGGGATCCTTCTGTCTCCGCCTCCCAAGTGGCTGGGATTACAGGTATGAACCACCATATCTGGCCCTTTTATATTTTTTCTCTTGAGACAGGGTCTCACTAAATTGTGCAGATTGCCTCTGGCCTCAAACCTCCCATCCTCCTGCCCCAACCTGAATAGCTGGGATTACAGGAATATGCCACCAAGCCTGGCCACGAGGAAGCTATTTAAACAATTAACTATTCTTTATTTTGAGATGGTGGCTTTCCTATTTTTTTATTTCATAATGTCTTTCTAGAAGATACTTTGTTGTCTTTTCATTTATTTATTTAATTAGTTATTTTATTTACTGTTGAGATAAGGTCTCATTATATAACACAGGCTGGCCTCAAATTCACCATCCTCCTGCCTCAGTTCCCAAAGTGCTGGGATTATAAGCATGTGCCACCACATCCAGCTTGGGTGTTTTAGTTTTCTTGTGGGGAAAAAAAATTACATAAGTAAATTTCATGTAGTGGGTTTTATTTGTTTGTTTGTTTGTTTTTGGCAATGCTTGTGGGAATTGAACCTAGGGCCTTGGTTGCCAGTCATTTCACTGTTGAGCTACACCTTCAGCCCCTTTCTGTGTGTTTTATACTTTCACATCTTCTATTTGAGCCTTCAATCTATGTTGAGTTACTTTTTGTGTATGGTGTAAGCCAAGGGTCCTATTTCATTCTTTTGCATGTAGATATCCAGTTTTGTTGTTTGGTTTTAAGGACAATTTTCAGTCCTTTGCAGGTCTCCCAGAGTTTCTTTGGAAATGTTACTGGTCTGTGAAATCCTATGAACCAGACTCTCAGAACTTTATGACAATGACAAATTATATTTTAAGGACTAGGATGTGTCACCGAGTATGCCCATGGCTCTGATGAGGAGAGTGGGTCAGTACAAAATTTTCCAAAAAACCTGGGCCGTGGAGTCCACATCCTTGGAGGCCACATCCCAGTGGCCCTCGGTTAACATTTTTTCAATGCAGCCAAGGACACTGCAGCCCAGAGAGTTAAAGCCCTTTGCCTCCATTACATAGAAAACCAAGCGGATGTGAGCCCAGCCCAGGGTCTCCGAGTTCTCAGGTGAGCACTATTTTGTTTTGTTTGAGACAGGGCCTTGCTATGTAGCCCAGGGTGGCCTTGAATTCAAAACCCTCCTGCCTCAGCTTCCTGAGTGCCGGGATTACAAATGTGCTCCATAATGCCCAGCTCACCACTGTTTTGACTGCTCTTTTCATGCACGGAACCTTCCTCAATGTCAAGAACAAGCACTCCCTTCTGAGCTGGAAAGTCTTCCATTTTGGCACAGGGTGTGAAAATGGTAAGTATCTAAGTGAGGGGATAACAAACAAATTCAGTTGGCAGGCAGCTGTGAGTAAAAGCTAGAAGATAAGCTCAACATGATGGCACATACCTGTGATCTCAGCACACATGAGGCTGAAGCAGGAGGATCGTGAAATGAAGGCCAGCCTGAGCTACATAGCGAGACTCTGTCTCAAAAAACTTAACAGAGTTAGAAGATAGAAAATTTATGTTTGGCTTCCTGCCATGCCTAAGATTAGCTGCGTGACATTGGACAGGTCCCTTCCTATCCCTAGCCCTCAATATTCTCTTCTGTTAATAATAGGAACAGAGCTAAACTTGGTGCTACACACCTGTAATTCCAGGCTGACCGAGGAGGATTGTGAGTTTGAGCCAGGTGCGGTGGCCCATACCTGTAATCCTAGGGACTCAGGAGGCAAAAGCTGGAGGATCATCCCAAGTTCAAGGCCAGATGCACCCTGCACAACTTAGAGAGATCCTGTCTCAAAATGAAAAAGTAGAAAAGGGGCTGGGCGTGCAGCTCAGTGGTAGATCACTTGCCTAGCATGTGCACAACCTTGCATTCAACCCCCCAGTACAGCAAAATAATATTATAATCACAACAAAAGACATTAGGAGCACCTCCTATGTGTTTAAACACTTATGTAGGTATAAACCTGTTTATCCCTCCCAGTCACTCCACATGATGAAGACTATTAATGTTCTGGTGTACAGTTGAGGACACAGAGGCCCCAGAAGGGTTTTTTTGAAACAAGGTCTCACAATGTAGCTGAAGCTGGCCTGGAGCTTACTACATAGCCCAGGCTGGCCTCAAACTGGTGATCCTCCTGCCTCTGCCTCCCAAGTGCTAGGACTACAGGCCTACATCACCACATTTGGCCCAGGGTTAAGTATCTTGCCCAAACTCACATGGCTAGTTAGAGAGGCAGCAGAGATTCACACCCACCTAATTATTGTGATTCTAAGCATCTACAAGATTTCTCTTTTCTTGCCCAGAAATGCAATGATTCTTTGAGATACAGAAAGTGGCAGAAGTTTTAATTCTGAGCCGTTGGCAAAAACATTTCTGATTGGGTTCCTTGGGGCTTTGTAACTGTGCAGGTCTCTTCCTGGAAAGATGCAACTATAGGGCCAGGGTTACTAGGGCAGATTTTGGTCAGAGAAAGGCAAGCCTGTCTCCCCGTCTCCTGTCCCTCCAGGGCCTCTTCAGTATTCCCTGAAGCTCTGCAGTGCCTGTCATCCACAACACTCCAGGTCACCTTTAGCCTTCACCTGGCGTCTCTGCAGGCAGTCAATTTTACTTGCTCCTAAGCACTCCAGGCACCAACCAGAGCCAGCCTCTAAGGACAGCAATTGGATCACCCTCTGCCCCTGCTTACTTGCATGGCTTCTCTAAGCTCTTGGAATAGAATCCAAGGTGACCCCTGCCCACCTCTCAGGTTCATCTCCCACCTCCTCTGCTCCCTTCCCCCACGCTCCAGTTCCATGCTGTCTGAACTAGTGGCCGATAGCCATATGTGGCTGCTGAGCACTTGAAATGTGGCTAGTGCAGATGGAGATGTGCCGTCCACTTAAAACAGATACCATATCTCAAAGGTGTAGTAAAAAAGGATGCAAACTATCTTGTTAGTAAATTTTATATTGATTATGTGGTTGAAATGACATTATTTTAGGTGTGTTGAGTCATGTGTTTTTTATTTTATTATTATTATTTTGTGTGAGACAGGGTCTTGCTGTATAGCTCAGGCTATCCTCAAACCCACTGTCCTCCTGCCTCAGCCTCCAAAGTGTTGTGCAACTGTGCTTGGGTCACCTCTTCCTTTTACCTTTTAATTTTTTTTTTTAAATTGTGGCTACCAGAAGATTTTATTTTATTTTTCTGTACTGGAGATTAAAGCCAGGGCCATGAGAATAAAAGGCAAACATTTTATCGATGAGCTATATCTTAAACCCCAATGTTTTATTTTTATTGACAATTTATTCATTTATTTATTTTAGTGTACTTGGGAGTTGAACCCAGGGCTTTGCATATACTTTACAAGTGTTCTACCACTGAACTGCACCTCCAACTCATTTTTTATTTTTTATTTTGAGACAAGGTCTCGCTAAGTTTCACAGGTGGTCTCTGGCCTCAAACTTACAATTCTCCAGTCTCTGGTTCCAGAATAGCTGGGGTTACAGGTGGGTACCACCTCACCACATCCCAGCCCTAAGATTTAAAAATTCCCTATCTGGCTTGCATTTGTGGCTTGTGTCCTGTTTCCCTTAGCACAGGAGGCTCTGGGCACACTGGCTTCCCTTTGGTTCTTCCCAGCTGCAGGCAGGGCCTTGTGTCCCTCTTCCCTCAGCTCTTCTCTCCACTGGACTTGAGGCTCAGTTCCTGCGCCTGCAGGGCACTCACCAAGAGTCCTTTTGTCTGCATGTTTCTGGTCTTTCCTCCCTGGGTAACCAGGAGGCTCCTGAGCGCTAGCTCTCTGCCATTGGTTCTAGCCAGGAAGTCGGAAGGGCTCATGGTCAGCTGGATGCCTGGAGAAGGGAAGATGGGAACTGCCCGCCTTCCTCGGCTACTGGCTATACCTGCTGCCCGGGAGAGTTTAGCTGGAGCAGGTGTGGATGATCAGAATCCTCTGAGCAAAAATAAAAAATAAATTAAGCAAACACAAAAGGGCTGGGGATGTAGCTCTGCGGTAGAGCGCCAGCCAAGCATGCATGAGATCCAGCACTGCAAAAAAAGAAAAAAAGAAAACCAACCAGAGTCCTCTGGGCTTTGTATGAGGGTCTGGGAAGCTGCCGTGTGGCTGGAACCAAAGGAGTGAGGCCTCCCCCGGGTTTCATCACGAGACCCTCGTTGGCCGCTGGGGTGAGGGAACGAGCATCAAGGCTATAGGCCAGGCGCTCGGTATTTGCCAGGGCAGCCAGGGTCAGTGGGGCTTTGCTGGGGACAGGCAGATTGCATTCTCAGACCTGCTTCCCTAGCACGGTAGCCTTGGTAGGTGACTGAGCTCAGCTGTAAGTGAGGACTCACTGCCTCGAGTGGTGAGGACCAGAGTGAAGGCTGTACACAGGTGGGGTGCGGCGTGGGGACACATAGGACTCAGCCTACCCAAACAGTCCTGTTGGCCAGTGCCCTCACTGTGTTGAAACTGCATCTGTAGGCCCCCTGGCCATCAAGGGGACTGGTAATGGTGCGTGGCCTTGGTTGTTGCGCAAGGGGCACACACCCGGAGGACCACAGAGGCCTCCCCTTGTTCTGTCTTTTCACTCTGAGGGCCTGAACCTTGGCAGATCTGGAGGAGAGGCCGTACCCCCAGTTCTGTGGAAAAGGCCTGTGGGTTTCAGTTGATTGCCAGCTCCAATGAGTTGAGGGGTGAACTAATGGCTAGAATCACCTAGGAGGAAGGCAGAGCTTCCAGGACCTGGAGGGCCCAGGAGGGGCTGGCGGGACTTGTGCAGCTCCTCAGGGCTCTGGAGAGCAGGGCACCCCCTCTGGAACCCTGTGCCACACTCTAGGCTTCTCTCCCTGGAGAGCTCGAGGCTGGGCCGAGGGAGTGGAGGAGGCACTGGCCACCAGGCAGGGCTGGACAACTTCTGGGGCACAGCAGCTCGGAAGGGCAAGTGCAGGTTCCTAGCTGTGGTCTTTTTCCAAACACTGCTCCTGAACAAGCTCAGGTGGGTGGCTTTTCTAAGGAGGGGACCCACGCCCCTTGGGCCATCACCTCCCAGGCTAGAAGAAACCCACAGCGTTTGGGTCCAAAGCACCCAGGGCGGCCAGGTGGATGGAGTAACCATTCCCACCTGGGAAGCTGAGAGCCTGCCCAGGCCCCCTGGGAGGGGGTGGCACCCCAGTGAGGTGTGACCAGGGCCAGCTCTCCCCCAGCCTGCCTGCTACACTCAGCAATTACCAAAGAAAAGCCAGCAACAGACAGCCGCTCTCATTCAGTAGATAAGGAATGTTCTGGTTCTCAATCCTTGAAAGGTTCATCCTAGCAGGAAATTTATGGCTTACAAGTGACCACCAGAGGCCCCAGGGTGAAACTGGATTCCAAAAGGGCAATGTCCCATTATGGGGTCTTCCATGGCAGACTCAGCTGGCAAACCCCAACCCATCATGCTGCCTGCCCTCCACCTACTGTGGCCTGGCTGGGCTGTGCATGAGGACAGAGCCCAGCAGCCATCCCACCCGCTGTGTGGGATCAGAGGATGAGCTCAGGCTGGGCTCCTCCTGTTCTGCCCATCTCAGACTTTTTGTTTTATGTCTAATTATAAAAACAATTCATACTCATTATAAAATCTGGAAACTACAGAAAGGTAGAAAGGAGAAAATGAAAATCATCCGTCATCCTCTTGGCCAGCAATAAGTGCACGGCTATTGCAATGTATTGCTCCCCAGTCCCTCCCCACCTCACCTTCCTGCGCAGCCCATCTGCATGGAGATCTGCATACAGTGCAGTCGTGATCCTGCATGATAGCAGGCTCTCCCTGCGTTACACTGTATTGTGAACATTTTCTTATAGCATTAGCATTTTCTTTAAAAGTTATTTAGTAGCTCTATAATAGTCTATTAATAATTTATTTAGACATTCTCCTATTTCCTTTTGTTCATTCTATTTTGATCCTCCTCCCCACATTTTTTTTTCCCAAGAAAATTTAGCAGTTTTTATAATTCCACTCAAAATTTTAAAATCCAGAGCTGGAACTATAGCTGAGTGGATAGATTGCATGGTCAACATTCATGAGGCCCTGAGTTCAGCCACCAGCACCAAAAAAATAAACTAAAACAATAAATAAATAAATAAATCCAGCAGTTTCTTCTCAATTGCCAAAACAGAGCATTTCTAAGGTACACAAAGAAGACCCCCTGTTTTTGCAGGGAACTAGAAATGGGACCCAGGGTCTCACACAGGCAAGGCAAACCCTCTGTCACTGAACTACTCCCCAGTCTAAAAGGACTCCAAAGATTTAGCAAAATTTAGAAAAAGCAAAAACTAAAGACCACTAAGAGGCCTAGGAAAGCAGTTCTCCTTGATGCCCATGGCTCCCCCAGTTCCCCTCAGGGAATTTCCCCCTGAATCACCCACCCCCATCTCGATCCTCACACGATGTGTCCAGGGGCATGAGCTGGTGGTGGGAAGGGTCTTGCTGCCCCGAGTACAGACTTGGCCTGTGCTGTGAGTTGAATGTTTTTGCTTTTGGTTTTGAAACAAAGTTAGTGAGTTTATTAGTTATGGATAAGAGATAGTGCACACTTTCGATGTAAGCATGGGCATTCAGAGAGAAAAATTAAAAAAAAAGAGAGATACTTAAAAAAGAATACTAAACCCAGGCACGGTGGTTCACACCTGTAATCCATGCACTTCAGAAAGTGGAGGCAGGAGGATTGCAGGTTCGAGGCCAGAGGCAGCCTGTGTAACTTAACAAGACCCTGACTCAGAATAAAAAATGAAAAATGGAAAATGGGCTGGGAGTGTAACCCAGTTGTAGGGCACTTGCAAAGTATGTGCGAAGCCCTAGAGTCAACTCCATGAAAAGAACCATGAAAAGTACCACGAAAAGAAAAGAATAATAGTACCCATCTGAGACGTAGTCATGAGTCTCTCCAGGGAGAGAGAATTGCTTCAGGAAAGAATCATGGTCCACGTCCAAGACACGGACTCGGGCTTGTGAAAAGAGAGAAGGGCTGTGTGTTCTTGTGCAAGTCCTTTCTGGGACTCCGTTTCCAGGGCTGTGAAATGTGCCTGTGCCGACCCCTGCCTCCCACCGTGGGTATTGCTGTGAGTGTGGGGGCCGAGGAGCAGAGGCACGGGAGTTGGGGGCTGTGGTACAGCGCTTTCCTTCAGCTCTAGGACACCCTGTGTGCCCCACACCCCAGGAGTCTGCCTGCACCTCAAATGGACGGCTCATGCTGGCCTTCCTGCCATCCAAATGGCCCCTTTCATGGCCTGGGCCTCCCTGGGGTCCTGCTTTAGTCCCTGGGGGAGGCACTGATCAGGTCCCCTCACCTTCCCAAGGCCTCACAGAGGCCTCGTTTGCTTGCGGCACCTCCAGTCCCCATTGTGTTTAGTTCTCAGGACTGTGAGCTGGGTTTCTTCAGACCCCTAGAATGTGCTTCAGGAGGAGGGGCCTTGAGCACCTAAGGAATGAGGTGTCCTCACTAATCTGCACTGGACCACACTTAAGCAGACCCTCCAAAACACTGGTGGACCAAGGTATGGAGCTGCAGCCACCTGCCTCCATTTCCCTTTCCATTCTGCCATGGGCCCTGTGAGAGCAGAGATGACCCCTGCTTATCTCGGAGTCCTCAATGCCCAGCAGATGGAGAGCAGGTAAAGTGATGAGCAGGCATGTCCTGAGCTTGTCACACAGGTATCCCTTCCCTTACTTCCCTCTGCAGTGGGTCACTTCACCCCCTCTGAAAGCCCCGGATGGTCCCTTCCTCTTTGCCTTTTCTTGGTCAAAACTGGCCACAAGGAAACCATGAGGCTTCCTGATTGTGTGACTTTGGACAAGTCACTTGCCCTCTATGAGCCTCCATTGACTCCTCTGTAAAATGGGGCTGATGTGATATATTGGGAGCTGTTTTGTGTGGGGCTCGGGGCTACAGTGCATAACATGGTCACATGGTGGGCACTTGGGAAGAAGCAGCGTCTCCCAGTGGCAGTGGCCTGGCCTCTGCCCCTGGAGAAAGCTCTCCTGCATGGAGGGCCAGGGATGTTCTTGGCTGGGGCTGGAGGGGAGGAAACAGAGGTTTGTGGATCCCCTGAGACCCTGGCAGCTGTCCCTGGCATGACGCCTTGGCTCTGTCACTTGGTGTCCTTCCCCTGCTGGGAAGGGCACAGGCTGCAGCGGGGGCTCCTCTGCAGAGCTGCTCCCCTGCCTGCCCTGGCTGCTCAGCTCTGCCAGGCTCCACCCTGGCTGCCAGGGACCAACCCCCAGGAGCGGCAACCATGCGTGGCTGTCCCTGCGTCTTCTCAATCTGTCATGGCTCCTTGTGTTCAGCCTTCAAGCTTTACGTGAAGAAAGTTAGACTGGCCAGGCGCGGTGGTGCACGCCTGTAATTCCAGCGGCTTGGGAGGCGGAGGCGGGAGGATCGCAAGTTCAAGACCAGAGTCAGTCTGCATAATTTAGCGAGACCCTATCTCAAAAAAGTAAAAAAGTAAAAAAAAAAAAAAAAAAAAAAAGGGCTGGGGGCACAACTCAGTGGTCCAGCACTTGCAAAGCATGCAGGTGCGAGGCCCTGGGTTCAACGCCCAGTACTGCAAAAAAAAAAAGAAAAAGAAAAAAGAAAAAAAGAAGAAAGTTAGACTGAAGACCTGTGGGTCTGCTGAGATGAGTGAATGCAATCCAGTGTAAGATGGCGCTCTGGTCACTGTCACTTACACTCCCAAAGTGACAACAGGATAATTCAATATTACCTTGTATATAGGAGAGGTACTTGGAGCAGGTGGGAGCACAGGTCTCGCTTTGCACCTGTCCCTGCCACACAGTCCCTGTGGGGTGTGGGGGTGTGGCTTCCATCTCTCAGGCTCAGGGGGTTCATCTGAGAAGTGAGGGCAGCCACCCTCCCAAGGCTCCTGGGTCACGTGGGTCACAAGTCAGGGGGTCTAGCTGGGTCCAGCCTTAGGGAGAGCGGCTGCTCTGCATGGCCACTGTGACCACCTGAGCCAATCACTAGGCACCCTGGGCCTCAGTTTCCCCACCTGCACTGTGAGGATGGTGATCTACCAGTTGCTCCCGGTCCTTGGGAGGCTGAACTAACATGAACCATGTCGTTCACTTGGCACAAGTTCCTGACATAGAGTGCTCATTTAACAAGGCTGGTAGAAGCACAGCCAGCTTGAGAAAGTGCCCCCCACTCCATGCTTCCATCCCGGGACAACACCTCCCTGTCCTATGATGACCTTCATCAAACTGGAAGTGCCTTCTCCAAGTCTTCGGAGAACTGTGAGTGGGATGGCTGGGTAGCAGCTACCACTACCTCCTCTGAAGACCACAGGAAGCCAAAGTGGGGCTGGGGGATAACTAGGCCGTAGGGTCTCCACCGGGCAGACAATGAACCTGGGTCTTCTCCTGCCCTGGTCCTGCAGCTTGCCTTCTCATAGCTCTCTGCTCACACAATGTCAGGGTCCCAACAGAATGCCTGCAAAATGCTTTACGGTTTTTTTCTTGCTGTAAAAGTAATTCCCATTTATTTCAGGAAAAAATTGGAAAATTCAGTAACAAAAAAGTTAAGAATACTCCACACCACAAACTTGTCTTTGTGTCTTTGTGCATATGCACACAGATTTTTTTTAAAGAATGAAATCCTATAAAGCTTGCTTTTTATTTTTATTTATTTAATTTCTTAATTATCATACAAAATAATGGGTTTCATGATGGCATTTTCAAACATGTATGTCATGTACTTTGCTCATATTCACCCCCCATTACCCTCGCTTGTCCCCCCTTCCCTTCTCCTGCTAGTCTCCATCCTCCCCCTAAATAGTCTTCCTTCTACTTTCACATCATATATATGTGTGTGTATATATATATAGTTGTATACACACATATATATGTGCATGTATATATGTATATACACACATATAGACAAACACATATATAATTTAAATTTTAAAACCTAGATTCTGCATATGAGAGAAAACATACAAAATCATGTTAAGCAAAAGATCCTTGCTTTTAAAAAATTGGCATGAGTATATTTTATTCTAGAATCTTTTTTATTATGAAATCTAACATACAGAAAGCACATGATATAATTGTTCAACATGATGAATTATTAAAAGGCAAAAAGCCCTGGAGCCAGGCATCATGGCACACATGCCTGTAATCTTAGTGACTTGGGAGGCTGAGGCAGGAGGATCACAGGTTTGAGGCTAGAGGCAGCCTGTGTAACTTAGGGAGACTCTGTGTCAAAATAATAAAAATAAAATGGGTTTGGGGAGAAGCTCAGTGGTAGATTGCTTGCCTAGCATGTACAAAGCCCTGGTTTCAATCCCCCAGTACTGGAAAAAAAATAAAAATAAAAATAAAACAAATACCTTGGAACCCCCCACCCAGACAAGGATACAGAGCTTTGCCAGCTGCCACGGAAGCTCTGGGGGCCCTGACTTAGTCACAATTCCCTGCCTTCTCCAAAAGTGACCATTATCCGATTTTTAAGACATTCCCTTTCTCGCTAGTTACCACCCAAGTGTACATGCTTGTTGTTGTTAGGTGCCATTGAGTCCGGTCCAACTCATACTAACCCTCATAGGGTTTCCAATGGCTCATTGTTTTGGGATTGCTTTGAGAGTGGATTGCTACATCCTTCTCCCATATTTGTGGTGCTGGGGATTAAATCAAGAGCCTCAGAGAGCTCAGAGCAGCACTCTACCAACTGAGCTAAACCCCAGCCCGTGCATCCTTGGACACTGTAATTTTGTTTTCTTAAAAGAAGGAGAAAGAGCCGGCATGGTAGCACACACCTATCATCCCAGCACTCAGGAGGCAGAGGAAGGAGGGCCGAGAATTCTAGGCCAGCCTGAGCTATACAGTGAGACTCTGTCTCCAAAAAAGGGGGTGAAGGGTAGAGCACTTGCCTAGCATGCCTGAGGCACTGAAAAAAAAAGTTTTTTTTAAGTTTTAATCTATAGTTTGTTGTTTGGTGCTTATTTTTTGTTGTTGTTTTGAGCCAGGATCCCTCTACGTAGCACAGGCCTCAAACTCAATCCTCCTGCCTCAGCTTCTTAAGTGTTGGGATGGCAGGAGTGTGCCATCATGCCCGGCTTGGAATTATTTTGTTAATTACACTTTTGAAGTGTTCATTGCAAGTGAAAAAAATGCAATTGATTTTTTTTGCATATTGATCTCATATCTTGCAGCTCTGCCAAACTTATTTATTGGTGCTAATAACTTTTAGTGGACTGTTGAGGATTTTTCTATGTACAAGATCATATCATCTGCAAATAGAGATAGTTTTATTTCTTTCTTTGCAATCCTGATGACTTTTTTTCTTGCTTAATTGCCCTGGCTGGAACCTCCAGTACAATATTGAATAGAAGTGGAGCAAGTGGACATCTTTACTTGTTCCTGATGTCAGGGCGCAAATATCCATCTTTTGCCATTAAGTATAATACTAGCTGTAGGGAGGCCTCTTTGAGTACTTCCAGAAAGATTGGCCTGTTTACAAACTTACTTTCAGCAGTATAAAAGAGGGAGTTCTAGTCCCCCCTCCCCCATCTATTGCCAACATGGTACCCCTGGGTTTCAAAGGGGAGAACCCCTTCTCCAGCCAGGGAGGGAAGTGCTGTGGGCCTCATCATGTAGCTGCTCAGCTGTCCACGTTCACTGGGCAGTGAGCCTCCAGACACTCAGCCTTTGCTCCCCTGCTGTGGGATGCGTTGAGACTCACCAAGAAAAGCCACGGTACAGAGGGAGTTCTGAGTTCTAAGCTTGGTTCAGCCACTGACTTACTTGATGATTGTGGGCAAGTCACTTCCCTCCTCTGGGCCTGTTTTCCCTTCTGTAGGCGAAAGGGTGGCCCACTCTGAAGTCTCCCAACTTTGACCATCAATAAATACCCTGTCTTGCTGGGTACAGTGGCTCATGTCTGTGATCCCAGAAACTCAGGAGGCAGAGGCAGGAGGATCGCAGGTTCGAGGCCAGAGCCAGCCTGTGTAATTTAGTGAGACCCTGTCTCAAGATAAAAGAGTGAAAAATTGACTGGGAGTGCAGCTCAGTGGTAGAGCACTTGCAAAGCATGTGTGAGGCCCTGGGTTTGAACCCTAAGTGCTACAAAAACAAACAAACAAACAAACACATAAATAAATGAAAATAAATACATACTATCTCACCTACCCGTAAGTCCACAGCAACTTAAGTTTCTGGCACTGCCCTGACTTGCCACCAGAGAGCGCCCCAGACCAGCATTTGGCCCAGCTCCATGCAAGGTGCTGAAGGGAGGCTGAGCCATAGGGTGTATTTTCCAGGAGCTGCTGGCTTTGGTGCAAAGCTTCTTTATGGCTCCACCTGCCCAGGCCTTCTGCCCGATTCCTCTGGCTGAGCACTGATCTGCAAGAAGAGAAGGGTGGGGCGTCACCCCAAAGCCAGCAACCTAGCCCTCATTCCTGTCCACTTTGGGTCAGCTGCCTAAGGCCCCAGGCTCTCCTGCGTCAGGGCAACAGTCTTGAGTTTCTCAGCCTCAAAAGCTTACTGCCCCCGCCCCTCCCCCCCTCCACCAATTACCTGGCAGCAGGAAGCTGGGTCTTTCCCCACCCCGAGTCCCACCCCACTCAGCCCATGGCATAGAGGGGTGCTGGAGCCCCCCTCTTAGATGGACTCATTTGTTTTGCATTCTCAGCCTGCAGCGGGGTGGGGGTGGGGTTCTCTCCCTTTCCAGGCTAGCGTCCCCTTGGAGGCAGCATGAGTTGCGTACACATTCACCTCTGTCCCCTGTGTGGGAGCTGAGCCAGGACTCCGCACCCAGTACCTCATCCCACTGGAGGCACCCAGGGCTGCGGCATGCACAGTTGTGGCTTTGGGCATGTGACTTCACCTCTCTAGTCATCCCCCTCAAGGCACAGGCTGCAGCGGCTGTGAGCTGTGAGCTCCAGGTTAGGAGAGGCCAGGAGCCAGGCCACACCCACCAAGACGTAATGTGTCAGATAACAGTGGCTGATACTTGCTAGGGCTGGGACAGAAGTCAGAACAGACCCTGGGCTAAGAGCTTCACCTGGACTATCTCCTCACTGCCCTCAGGGACTCTTCCAGGTGGGAGCATCACCATCTCCAGCTTTGTGGACAGAGAAAACCGAGGCTGCCATGCCCAAGGTCACAGAGTCAGCAAATAGTGCAGCTGGGGCTACAACCCAAGTGTCCAGCCCCAGGAGCCAATGCATTACAGCTCTACCTGGAATGGACCTAGGGTAGGGATAGGTAGCATGGGGTCTCTTGTTCACATATAGGAACCATCAAGGGTGGGAGATCATTTGTTCGACCTTCCCCTCTCAACACTGCAATCCTAAAGCCAGTCTTGCTCGCTCACTTGAGCTCTCTCTCTCTCTCTCTCTCTCTCTCTCACACACACACACACATACACACACACACACACACACACACACGCACGCTCCTCAGGGCTCAGGAGGGACACAGGACCCAGGCTGTCAGGGGATTGGGGTGATGCTGGGAGCCCCTGGGAGTCAGAGAGCCTAGAGTTCTAAAAGTTGTCCTTTAAACAGCCAGCCCTTTGTCTTGCTTGGACTCATGAGCCCAACTCTGACATCTTGGGAGTTAGGGTAGGAAGGGGACAGGCAAGGCTCCACATAGTGCCCACCTACCAGCCCAGGCACAGGGCCCAACGCCTGCCCTTATCTGGAGAGGATTTGGGTTGGGGGGGAAGCCAGGGAAGGGGGAAATCGCCCACTCAGCTAGCAGGGTGGAGAGCAGAGATAGGGAAGTGGGGAGGAGGTGGAGGAGGGAGGGTGCCCAGGACCGGTGCGGAGGGAGGCTTTGGCGGAGCTCTGGCCTTGCTGGCCTGGTCCCTGCCGTGGTTCCAGAGCTTCTCCTGCTTTCCATCCTGGCCAGGCAGGACGCCACATCTTTAATTAGCAGGCAGCAGCCTCTCCCGATTCATCACAGTCACTGTTTAATTAGCTGCACAAGGCGCCCCCGCCCCCAACTCTGGGGTGAGTGGCTGCCTCTCACCGAGGCTGCCACCACCTAGAGTGTCCCCCATGACCTCCCCCCAACACTTATTCTGCTCCCCAGAATGCGGGCGGGGACGGCACGCCTGGCTGAAGCCTCAAGGAGACTCTGGGCCCCTCTGCTTATGCTCAAGGCAGGCAATGAACACTATCAGGGCCTCCGGTCTGCACTAGGCTGGCCAGGGCCACCCAGGCTGGCCAGGGCAGAGTCCCCGCTGTCCCTCTTCTAGAAAATGGCTTTTCTCTTTGGGAGCTGCTGGGACATCTCTCCAGCCTGTCCCTGGTGCTGGAAAAAGGCTGGTAGCCCTCCAAGTTGCCCCCACCCCACATCCAGGAAGGGACGTCCTTTCTTCCTCTTCTCACCTGACCCAGAGCCCAGCAAGCTGCACCCCAGGGTAGGATCCAGCTTGGGACTCCAGTCCCTGAGCCGCTAGATCCTGGGGGCCCATCCAGGCTCTGAGTCAAGGGAAGTACTTGAGGGTGGTGTCAGCCTCTATGTCTGCAGGCTCTGGGAGATGGGGTGCAGGAGCAAGCCCACAATCTGTGGCAGAACTTGTCACCTGTTCCCCTGGAGAAGGGCAAAGCTGGTGCCCTGGGAGCTGGGCCCCTGTGTCCTTCTAGGCAGGGCCATGGCAGTTGCTAGCTGCCTAGAGCAGAAGTCTGCAGGAGGCTCAGGCTCCCCCTCAACCCTGTGCTCCCCCATGTACCAGCCCACACCCTACTGCACCCACCCCTTCCGCCAAGGACCTGGAAGGACTGGCATTTGCTCTGCTCCCCTGAGAGGCAGTCAGTGTGTCATGGGAGGGGGGAACTAGAGCCTGTCCACTCAGGCACTGACCATCTGTGTGTCCTCAGCCGGCCACCAAACTGCATCATGCCTCAGTTTCCCCACCACTGGCAGCTGTCTCCTTCATTGCTATGATTAAGTGACTTACCATGTCTAAAGGTCTTAGAGCCTGCTTAGCAAAGGGCATTCTCTACAATCATTGGCTGCATGTGAAATTATCTTCCCTCCTCTTATCCAATCAGTATCTATTGCCAGGTAAGAGGGAGTTGGAACAGGAAAGACAGTCTCCTTGCTCGTCCAAGTTCACCATTATTTGGGGAGGCAGCTGGAAACAAGCAAAGAAAGAAAGGAAAAACACAATTTCCTCTGAGTAGAACCTGTAAGGGTTTAGCTCAATTGGTAGAGCGCTGCTCTGCACTCTCTGAGACCCTGGGTTTGATCCCCAGCATTGCAAAAATGGGAGAACGATGTGGCAGCCCACTCCCCAAACAATCAGCCACTGAAAACTCTATGAGGGTTGCTATGAGTTGGACCTGACTTGATGGCACCTAAAAACAACAAGAACCTGCAGGTGAGTAATGTAGCACACTAGTGTTCATTTCTTGGGTTCGATGAACATACCATGAGGTCGGGTAGTAGGTGGACATTAGGAACCCTTTGTCCTATCTTTGCAACTTTTCTGTGAATCCAAAATTATTCCCTAAAACAGCCTATGTTAAAAAAGGAAGTTTTAGGCAATGATAAAAACCATGCAGGACATAAGTGGGCAAGAGAGAGAGAATGGGGTTGGGGGCCATTATGATCTGGGAGGTGGTCTGGGAGAGCAGATGGTCTGGGAGAGCTTCTCTGAGGAGGCAGTGCCTGACTAGAAACTGAATGATGGGGACAAGACCTCACGAAGATCAAGGAAGGACCTGGCAGGAGGCAGGAACAGCAAGTGCAAAAGCCCTGAGGCAGGAACGTCTTGGGGTGTTTGGGGTTTACTGAAGGGTGGCAGTGGCACAGAGAGTGGAGATAAGGCCAGAGGTGGGCAGGATACATTGGAGATCATCGGGGCATTGGGGGATGTGTGATGGGACCAGACTCCACCTGAGCCCCCAGCGCCAGCTGCCAGCCCCTAGAATTTGCCACTGATCCTGAGCAGTGCCCCTGCCCAGGCAAGCTCATTTTGACTTTTCAAAGGACCAAGGGAGGAGGAGACTCGACTCTCAGCAGGAACGGCATCTAGCTCTTCCTGAGCTTTTGTTCTTTTTCTTCTTCTTCCTCCTCCTCTTCTTCTTCTTCCGATGGCCTCTGGTGAGCTAGGCAAGCCTCTACCTCTGGGCTCTACTCTAGCCTTGCCCTTCATTCAAATCTTTGTTGGAGGCAGCACCAACTTCTCTACTCCCAGGTGAGATAGTGAGGGAGAGACTCACCCTCACATGACCTGGCGAGTGACAGCCTGTACTGGGAAGGAGAGACCCTAATGGCCTGCAGGCTGAGTTGGGGTCCTGTTGGGATGGTGACCTGAGGTAGGTGAAAAGGCAGGGTCCCTAGAAGCATGGGCTAAGCTGGCCATAGGGGCCTCTGGCTGGCTGGGTAACAAAGAATCGGCTAGGGCAGTGGTTAGCACATGCAACCCCAAATTCTGAAGGCATAAAACAATCTATAAGTCCCCCAATTCTCCCCCAAACCCAGTTTCCCTCCCTAGACGTGGCTTCTTGGACCTAGATTTTTTTTCTCTTTTGTATTTTTCTTTTACATTATTTTTCTGCTTACATTTTTACATTTTTCTTTTTTTCTTATTTTTTGGTGCTGGGGATTAAATCCAGGGGTTTTGCCTGTGCTGAGCACATGCTCTACCACTGAGCTGCACCCCAAGTCTGAGACCTGATTCTTGTGCTTCTTTGTAAACCTAGTGTAGGCAGCCCTATCTTTTTGTTTGTTTTGTTTTTTGAGACAGAGTTTCACCACATAGCCTAGGCTGGCCTTGACCTTGTGATCCTCTTGCTTCAGCCTCCCTAGGGCTGAGATTTGCCACCATGCCCACGGCAGACCCATCTTGGCCATAATGACAGCAAACAATTAGTGGGGCCCTCAGGCCTCCAGATACCACCTGCCAAAAATCCCAGGACTCAAGTGTCTCTTTTAATCCTCATACCAGCCTTTGCTGTGTACATATCAAGTGTTCTTTTTATTCTTTTCTTTTCTTTTTTCTTTTTCTTTTTTCTTTGTGTGCGTGCGTGTGTGTGTGTGTGTGTGTGTGTGTGTGTGTGTGTGTGGTACTGAAGGTTGAACCTAGGGCTCACGCATGCAAGGCAAGTGCTCCACCATGGAGTTTCACTCCAAGACCCTTTTTTATTTTTTATTTTGAGACAGGATCTTACTAAATTGCATAGGCTGCCTCTGGCCTCTAACTTATGATCCTCCTGCCTCAGCCCCACTCGTGCACCACAGTGCCTGGCTAAGCCCTCTGTTTTAAATCAGAGTTAGCAGGGAAGTCACTCAAGTGAACTCAACAATTCTGTAACAGTATGGTGCAGAAGAGGAAATGGAAGCACAGAGAGGCTGAGTAACCAGCTTCAGGTCTCCTAGCAAGGAAGTCCAGGAGCCTGGCTCCAGACTCCATGCCCTTGAATACTACCCTGCACTCCAGAGTCAGCCAGAGGTGGGAGTGGTGCCAACTACTGCCAAGCCCCATGGGCTTGGGCAAGTCACTGCTCCTATCTGCTGCATCAGAGCCTCTGACCAGTTGACGCCAGGGACATGGTCTTCCCTCTGCCCCAGTGGCTACTCCCAGAGGTGGGCAGGAGGAACGTGGCCAGCAGAGCAAGCAAGGCCCGGGAGGAGAGGGGTGGGCGGAGTCTCTCCCTGCCCACAGGCACGCAGCCACTCAGCTTGCTGGCCAGCAGCTCTCAGAAGCCCACAGCGTGAGGGGCAGAGCTAACAAGAACAGCAGAAGAGGAGTCCAAAAGTGAGTGTAATGGTCTGCCCTGCCCCCAGACCACAGCCCAGGACCCTAAAGTGCTGGTAGGCCCTCAGCAGGATGTGGGGCAGGAGGCTGCAGCTAGGACGCCAGGGTGACTGCAAGGTTTGGACAAAGTGACAGGGAGCCCTGTCCAGGTGCCAACACAGACAGGGTCACCTGAGGCTGGCGGACTGGCATGATCCAAACATTGACTTATCTACCTGTCTCCCAAAGATGATTAGACTGGGGGAGGGAATCTGAAACAGATTCTCTAGGACATTAATTGACAAACTTAAATGTTTCCTTTTTTCTTTCATTTTTCTCTTTCTTTCTTTATTTCTCTTTCCTTCATTTCTCAGTTCTAGGAGTTGAACTCAGGGCCTTGCCCATGCCAGGCAAGTGCTCTACCACTGAGCTGCCTCTCCAGTCCCTTTTTTATTTTATATTTTGAGACAGGGTCTTGCTTAGTTCTGCCTGCTGCCTCTGGGTTCAAACTCATGATCCTCCTGCCTCAGCCTCCTGAGTGGTTGGCATTACAGGTGAGTGCCGTGGCTGCCAGCTTTAAATGCCAGCTTCTTCATCTGCAGTGTGCACCAGACTGTTTGCAGCCAGACTACAGTAGTCTCCCATTGATTCCCTTCCTCTCATCCCAGGCGCTGAGAACCTAGGTTAATAATGAGCAGGTGCCTGGAGAGCCAGGTGAAGCTATGGGCCTTGGAGCTTTTGTGAGTGATCTCAGCAGAACAGCATAGTGGGCCTGGAGTCTGAAGCCTGGCCCTACTACGTCCCTGTGCGTATTAACTCACCACCGCAGCCCTGGTTTCCCCATGTGTAAAATGTGGTTATTTTCAGGACGAACTGAGATCTCCTCTCACACACAGTGCATCATCCTCTACAATGCACAATGTATAGTAGGTGCTCAATAAATGTCTCTCTCCTTCACTGATGATGATGCTAATCACATTTTCCAAACCCCATGGGCTGTCTGGGAGATGCAGTGTGGTTTTTGAGCGTTCAAATTGCCTAGCAATTGACAGGGAGATGTGAGAGGACATTTGAGAGTGGCACTGTCCCTACTCATTGACCCTGGGTCACAGGGCCTCTTCCGCAGGTGTAGGAGACTCTTGATCCTCCAATGCATCTCCCTTAACTGGGGCTGGGCTGACTCACCCTGCACGCCTTTTTTGGCAGCTCCTTTTTCTACAAGACTCTTGCAGACACTGCCTTCTGTCCTGACCATGTTCCGGGTGTTCTGTCTAGTCTGGGAGCTGGAGGTGGTTGCAGGGGTAGGAAGAGAGCTGAGCCAGTCTTGGCAGGGCAGCCACGGATGCTGGGTGTCCCCGAGGTGGTCTTCTGCTCCCCTCTGATCTCTGGGGCAGGGTGAAATCTCCCCAAGGGCACGATGCTCTCATGGTGGTGAGCGTGCCAGTGTTTCAAAGAACTGGAAGGTGTCTCTCAGGTGTAGGGGATAATGATCTTTAGCAAACCCTCCTGTCTTCCCTGTGAGCTGCAGAGGCTTTGAGCTAGGAATGACCTTGACTATCAGTGACTATCAATGACCATGAGTGGTTTCGTTATTGTTGTTGATGTTTGTTTGCTTCAGTACTGGGAGGGGTGAACCCAGTGCCTTCAGCATGCTAGGCAAGCTCTCTACCACTGAGCTACAGCCCAGCCCTTCTAGATTTTCGTTTGGTGACAGGGTCTCCCTACATTGCCGAGGCTGGCTTTAAACTTGCTACCTAGCCCAGGTAGGCTTTGAACTTGAACTCGTGATCCTCCTGCCTTGGCCTCCTGAGTAGCTGGGATTACAGACATGCGCCCCCATGCCCAGCACCATCAGCATTTTGCCAGGAGGATGTTAAATGGACATTGGGCAGAAAGAGGCATTCAGCATTAGGTACACTTGGCGAACACTGATATAAACGTCCAACAGGGTTCCTTGCTATTTCTCAGAACCTTTCGGAGTTCACAGCTTCCAAAGGGTGGAGCCGGGCACTGAGCTCAGGTGACCAAGCTAGGTTACACCTGTACCCATTCCCGGCCTGTCTCTACCCAGAGGCCCTCACAGAACGCTACTTGCAGCCACCTGTGTTCAGTGCCTATCTCAGATGTTCTCAGATGAGTCCAGGCTCCCATTTCACAGGGTGACAGTCCCTGGGCTCTGAGTTCAGGGCCTGGGGATGCCCCATGGGTGAAACTTGACCACCTCCAGGAGCAGCCCAGCCCCCTCCAGAGGCCCTCTTAGGGTCTTATTTCATCCTCACCCTGGTTGTTCTCATTCGATGGGTGAGGCCATAAGAAAACCAAGGCTCAAAGAGAGTAAGTAACTTGCCCACGGTCACACAGCAAGGGGATGGTAGGGCTGGGATTTGAACCCAGGGAGTCAGAACCCAGAGCCAGGCTGAGTGTTCAAGATGCAGCTGCCCTTGGTGATGAAGCAGTAGGATTCTGGGGCCAGGGTAGGGGCACAGCTGTAGGTCGATGCCCCCAGCCCCCTGCAGTCCTCTGACCAGTGCCTCCCTTACAGGCCACAACCATCTACCTCTAGACACACGTGTTTCCATGTTCCCTGCTGCTCCAGCCACGCTACAAACTACCGGCCTTTTCTCAGCCTCAGGTGCCGAGAGTTTGTAACGTGAAAACAAGAGAAACCAGGTCACCATCAGCAAGGGCAGAAGAAACAGGCTGGGGGCCTCTCGCTCCCTCCGAGCTTTATCTCCGCCTCCTGAAGAAGCCTCAGCCTCTGTTTCCTCCCCTGGCGTGGGACTTTGGGGTCTGTGTGCTTTTTTTCTTCCCCTATGGCTTACTGGTTCTTAGAGATAGTGCTGTTCATCTGTCTGTCAATCTGTCTGCTCTCACTGGGCCCCTTCTGCAGGCCAGGCCCCCACAGGGCTTGCTTTCCAACCCCTGGACTGGCTGCACCTGCCCAGAGCAGGGGCACAACTCTCAGTGCTCCAGGATGACTTTGGAAACGGGGTGCACCTGTGCATATGTGTGCAGGATCTATTGGTTGACAGTAGGGCAGGGGTCAGATCTGACATCAAATTCCACTTCCAACAACCTCATAATAAAGACATAAACAAAGCCAGGTGTGGTGGTGCACACCTGTTACCCCAGCACTCAGGAGACTGAGACAGAAGGATCCTGAGTTCAAGGCCAGCCTGGACTACACTATGAGACTGTCTTTCAAAAAAAATAAATAAATAAAATAAAGACACAACAAATCTTTTTTTTTTTCTTTTTTTTTTTCAGTGCTGGTTATTGAGTTGTGTATGCTAGGCAAATGCTCTACCACTGAACTAAATCCCCAGTCCAATTCCTTTCTTCCTTTCTTTTCTTTTCTTCCTTCCTTCCTTCCTTCCTTCCTTTCTTCCTTTCATATTTTGCTCTTTCTTTCTCTCTTTCTTTCTTTCCTTCTTTCTTTTTTTGCAGCACTGGGAGTTGAGTTGAACCCAGGGCCTCACACATGCTAGGCAAGTGCTTCATCACTGATTGTACCCCTAATGCCTTATTTATTTTTTATTTTGAGACAAAATCTCACTAAGTTGTCCAGGCTACCTCTGGCCTCCATCTCATGATCCTCCTGCCTCAGACTCCCAAGTGCTGGAATTACAGGTATTGTTGCCTGGTTTCAAATAATCCAGTATAAGAATCATGTATAGGATCTGGACAGACATTTCTCCAAGGAAGATGTATAAATGGATGATATCAAATTAAAGATATTTACCATCAGTAGCCACTAGGCAAATGTGGATAAAAACCATAATGAGATACCACTTCACACCCACAAGGATGGCAAATATAAAAGAAGAAACCAGGCACGGTGGCACACACCTGTAATCTCAGCTCTTGGGAAGTGGACACAGTAGGATCCAGAGTTTGAGGCCAACCTGGGATACATAATGAGGCTTGTCTTAAAAGTAAGAAAAAAAAAAACCATAAAACCCAACCCCCTCCACAATTAAAAAAAAAAAAAAAACACCAAAAAAGAGGAATCATAACAACTGTTGGCAAGGATATAGAGAAATTGCAGCCCTCATACACTGCTATGGAATTGTAAGGTAGGGTAGCTGTTTTGGAAAACAGCCTAACAATTCCTCAAAAGGTTAAAACATAGAGTCATCATATGATCCAACAATTCCATTCCTAGACATGCATCCAGGAAAATTAAAAACATATGTCCACACAAAAACTTATAGAATCAGATGAGTGTGGTGATGCACACCTGTAATCCCAGCACTTAGAAGGCTGAGGCAGGAGGATCATGAGTTTGAGGCCAGCTTGGACTACATAGAGGGTGCCAGGTCAGCCTGGGTCACACAATGAGACCTGGTCTTAAAAAAAAATTATATATATACATACACATACATATATACATATATAGATAGATAGAGACAGAGAGAGAATGCAATTATTAACAGTGCCTTTCCTTCTTTCCTTCCTTCCTTCCTTCCTTCCTTCCTTCCTTCCTTCCTTCTTTCCTTCCTTCTTCTCTTCCTTCCCTCCTTATTTTTTAGACAGGATCTCAATATATAGCCTGGGTGGACTGGAACTCACAATCCTGCCTCAGCTTCCCAAATGTGGGGATTACAGGTGTGTGCCACCCTGCCCAGCAATAACATTGTTTCTAATAGCCAAAAAATGGAAACAACCTGAATGTCTTTCAAATGATAAATTGATAGATGTAATATGGAATATTACTGGCCATAAAAATGAATAACATACTGATACATGCTGCAATATGAATGAAACTTGAAAACATGCTAAGTGAAAGAAGTTAGTCATAAAGGCCACATATTTTGTGAGTGCATTTCTATGAAAAATGCCTGATAGAGAAATCTATAGAGACCAGAAGTGGTTGCCTAGGGCTGGGGAGAAGGAAAGTGGGTAGTGACTGCTAATGGGTAAGAGGTTTCTTTGGGGGCTGATGAAATATTCTAAAATTGATTGTGGTAACCATTGCACTGTTCTGTATCTATGCTAAAAACCATTGACTTGTGTGCTTTAAAGGGGTGAATTATATGGTATGTGAGTTACATCTCAATAAAGCTGTTATTAAAAATGTTAAGAGGATTGGGGGTGCAGTGCTGTTGTAGAGAACTTGCCCAACATGCTCAAGACTTTGGAGTTAGCTGGGCACAGTGACACACACCTGTAATCCCAGTGACTCAGGAGGCAGAGGTAAGAGGATTGCAGGTTTGAGGCCAGAGGCAGCCTGTGTAACTTAGCGAGACCCTGTCTTAAAATAAGAAGTGAAAAAAATGGGCTCAGTGGTAGAGTACTTGCAAAGCATGTGTGAGGCTCTGGGTTCAACCCTTAGTACTTTGAAAAAAAAAAAAAAAAAGGAAAAGAAAAAGACCTTGGGTTTGGTTCCCTGCACCACTCCCAAATTAGGAAAAATAGATAAGAAAAAAGAAAGAAAAGTTGTAAGACCCATAATCCTATCACCTAGGGCCAGCTGTTAACATTTTAATGATTCCTTCCTTATTATGCTCTGCTGCCCTGTGTGCTGATTTTCATTTCATCACATATTGTAAATGTCTTCCCATGTCAATAATACACATCTGCAGAAAAGCAAGCCCTTCTATCCCTTGTTGGCTGCAAGACCTGGAGAAGTGACCTGGCCTCTCAGAGCCTCAGTCTTTCCACTTGCAAGGTGAGTGTGTTCGTTTTTTGTCACTGTGACAAAATGCTTGAGGAAAACAATTTAAAGAAGAAAAGATTTGTTTTGGCTCCTGGTTCCAGAAGCTTCAGTCCATGCTGGCTGGCTCCATTGCTTCCAGGCCTGTGATGAGCTGACCCATCATGGCAGAAGGGTGCAAGAACAGAACTACTTACCTGGGAGCCACCAGGAAAAGGGAGGGGGTGTGGGGGGAGAGAGAGAGGAGGGCCAGGGTGAGGGGGTAAGTTCTACCCTTCAAAGCCATGTTCCCAACGACCTACTTATTTCAGCTAGACCCCTCCTTCTAACAGCTCATTCAGCTCTGAGCTCTTCAATGGGTCAACCCACTGATGGGGTCAGTTGAGGTGATCCACTCACCTCTCAATAGCGCCACCAGCTGAGGACCAGGATTTCAACCATGAGCCTTCTTGGGAGACACTTCATATTCAAACCCTGACAGCAGGAGAACCAGGGCCTGCTCCAGAGGAAGCTGTGAGGATAAAGGAAGAGGTTACGCATCTGCTGCACATGGTACCAGCCCAGGCCTGAAAGACCCCCTGGGTAGAAGCACAGGCCGAGTTAGGATTTCGCTCACACCAACATGGAGCGCTCAGCCAGGGCTGCTACTCATTCCTGTACTGTGCCATTGGCTTCAATCAGATCATAACTTAAATAGCCAGAAAGTATGGGGGGGGCTGTCAGTGGTAGATTTTGGGGGAGCCCTGGAGGTTGTTGCAGTGGCAGTGGGGAGGCCCACCCTCCCTGAGTACGCCTGCCTTGTGCCTAGTACTGGCTTATGTCTCTTCCCTGCATCTTCATGATGACTGATCCACCCATGTTACAGATGAGGAAACTGAGGCCTGGGAGGCTGCCGTGACCTGCAGGGTGTTGCTGGGTTCTTTTTGCCTGGCTGAAAACCCATGTTCTTGCTGCTTCTTGGCCCCCCCAGGAAGGGGTGGCTTCAAAAGGCCCAAGTACTGTGCACCTGAGGGACTGTGTTATCACTCACTGGTCTGGGGAGCAAGAGGAAACACACAAGGGTGGAGGTCACTGCTCTGCTATTTAAAACAGCAAGGATTTTCCTCACGGGAGCCTGCTGCGGGCTCTGTCCTCTGCGGGGCTGGGGCTTCTCCAGGACTCAGTGTCTCCTCTGCTGGGGGCTCAGGTGGGAGCTCACAGTCTGGACTCCCCCTCCCTGTCTGTACAGGATGGGTGTAAGAATTAAAGCAGAACATCCTTCTTTCTTCTCCTCAGGTGCCAGGCAAACACTCTCCCATGGAGCACATCCCAGCCCTCATCAGGGCAGCTTGAGTCACACCTACAGCCCCTGCACAGAACATGCTCTGGTATCTCCAGGGTGAGCTAGTCAATGCGTGCCCCAAGCCCAAGGACAGTGGCCCAAGATGGGCGCTGCCCACTCAGGCCCACCTCTGTGACCTTGGGCAAGTGACTGTGCCTCTCTGAGCCTCATTCATCCTCTCCAAACTTCTAGCACCAGGGTTTTCAGTGGACTCCAGCACCTGATTGTGACTCCTCCAGTATTCATTGTCATCTTCTGAGCAAGTTACTCAGCCTCAGTCCTTTCATCTGCAAAATGGGGACAATACTTGCACTTCAGAGATTTGGGAATTAACTGAGAAAATATAGGGAAAGTGCTCAGAGCAGTGCTTGGGACATAGTACATGATCAATTTACGTTGGCCACTACAATCCTGACCTTTTAGGGCTATTGCAAAGGCGTCACTGGGTCCTGCCCCAGAGACCTTATCCACAAACTAGGTCCTTGGCCTCCCATACACCAGGCATGGCAGCTCTTTGAGTCTTATCCTGGCCCACACCCTTCCCACCATCAGGCTGGAACTCTGCTTTTTACACGTGTGCACACACAGACACATGCACACACAGAGTCGGTGCTGGTGTCTGTTGAACAAATTAAACTAAAGGAGCCAGGTAGTGTGGTACACATCTACAATCCCACCACTCAGCAGGTAGAGGCAGGAGGATCACAAGTTCAGAGTCAGCCTGCCCCACAACAAGACTCTGCCCCACAACAAACAAACCGACAAACAAAAGATTAAATGTATGAGAAGGCCATGAAGCTCCCTCTCTTGCAGGGAAATGCAATGTTCGTTCATTCATTCATTCATTCACTTATTCACTCCTTCAACAAATACTTGCTCAGCACCTGCTATTCCAGGCACTGGAGATTTTGCAGCTAGCCAAACAGAAAAACCCCTGCACCTGCGGGGCTGACGCACTGGCAGGGGAGACCGACCCACTGGAGTGGAAAACAAGTGAAGGAGTGACAAGTGGCCTAGGTCAGCGGGTGACAAATGCTAGGGGAATAGGTGCAGCGGTGGGAGAGGGTCATCTGAGACAGGGCGGTCAGGGAAGCTCTTCCAACAGAGGCTGCCCTTGGTGCCCAGGCAAGGAGAGAAGGTCAGTGGAACTCTGGGGTGTGGAAAGGAAAGGCCACATGCCCTGGCCAGGTGAGCCAAGGGCAGAGGCTTCCAGGCCCAAGAAGGACAGCATGGGCTGGGAGGCAGGCCGGTGCGGGGACATGGCTGTCCCATGGGGCTCAATAAGCTGAGGCAGGAAGGAGTGCCGGGGGCCTTGTGTCACTCTGCTGGTCCTGCAGCTTAGGAAGGTGGCGCTTGGCTGTTTGAGATTCACCCTGGGCCTGGGGACAGAGGGGCAGCACGGTGTCCTGGTTCCTTCTTTGGTTCATTCCAGGGGGCAGTGAGCACTGTCCGCATCTCCAGCTCTTGATAAGTGTCAAGATGGCCACGTTTGTTGTACTATTTTTCTGAAGGTTTGGACATTTTCAAAATGAAATGATGGAAGTGGAGGGTGAATTAAAATCTATTCTGGGCCCCCATGAAGCCTCTGGGGATGAAGGAGGTACAGCTATGTTCTCCTTCCTCTAACAGGCGAGCTGGGCATGTGAGCCCACATTTAGCGACCTGGGTGCTCCGTGGCACGAGATACTCAGGGAAGGGCCCTGAGGCAGACCTGGGGGTTGGGGAGGTTTTGCCAGGTGGGAAGAGCAAGGGAAAGTCTTTCAGACAGCGGGACGGCAGGCGCTGAGACAGGGCTGAAGGCACCAGAGGTTGGGGCGGCAGATGGTTCTGTGTGGCTAAGAAATGGACTCGATGGGCTGGCAGGTGCAGGAGGGGAGGAGGCTGGAAAGGGAAGTTGTGGCCTCTTGGAGATTGCCTCCTAGCATCGGTCCTTGAAAATAGCCAGCCTGGCCCACTTCCAAAACCAGAAAAAAACAGTAATTTTTTTTCCCAGTGCTGAGGATTGAACCCAGGCCCTCACACATGCGAGGCCAGTGCTCCACCACAGAGCTGCATCCTCAGCTCTGGGAAATCAATTTTAAAAAGGAAACAAAACCCCTAGTTTAGCCCATCACCAGAGATAGGGCTGTGAAGTGCTTGGCACATTTCTTCCTAATATTTCCCCACGTGTATGTATAAACCTCCTCACCTAGGATAATAAAATAGCTGGCATCTTGCTAATTTGTCCTTAAAATTATATCAGACGCATTTTTAGGCCTTTATTTATTTTTTACATTACTAGGGGATTGAACCCAACGTCTCACATATACTTTGTAAGTGCTCTATCACCCAACTGTGCCCTCCCTGCCCATTTTTCACTTTTTATCTGAGTCAAGGTCTTGCTGGATGATGCAGGCTGCCTTTGGCCTTGGACCGCCTGCCTCCTGCCTCCACTTCCCAAGTTGCTGAGATGATAGGTGTGCTCCACCATACCCAGGTTTTGATGCTTTTATCTAGCATCTGAAAGCTGGCCTTCTAAGCCCTTTGAGTCGCTCCAGCTGATGATGGTCCCTTGACAATTGTGGTCATTTCTTATGGCTGGGCCCTGAGTTGTCCCCACGTGTTTTTGATAATAAATAACAGCATGACAAACATTGTCTCTATATACCCAACTCCAGGTACATGTTGCTGATTGTTTTCAGTTTTGCTGATCAATTCCTAGACATGAGATTCTCAGAAGTCCTGCTGGGCCCTGGGCTGTGTGGGTAGCCAGGGAAGAAGGCTGGGTTCCCTAAGGCCACATGTCCCCACCTGCAGACTGCCTGGGGTTCAGCTATAAGGAACAACTGGCACTTTCTGAAGGCCCCATGCTGTGTGCAGGGCCAGGCCTTCCTGTCCATGATGTTACAATCCCCACTCGCTGACCTCCTGCTGACTCTTCCTCACCTTTCCAGACTCCAGCACAACCTTCCTGGAAGCTTCCTCAGACGCCCCAGGCTGGAGACCCCTGGCTCCAACCCACGAGCTCAGCAGTCCTGTGCTGCCTCCCTTGGAGTTGTTCTCACCGGGGAACAAGTGTCTCGTCTATGCTTTCTCTGGCTCCTGAGGACTGGCCAGGCTGGATTCATCTTTTTTTTTTTTTTTTTAGTCCTGGGGGTTGAACCCAGGGCCTCAGGCTTGCATGCTTTGCAAGTGCCGGACCACTGAGCTGTCGCCTCCAGCCCTTTTTTTTTTTTTTTTAACTTTTTGAGACATGGTCTTGCTAAGTTATGCAGTCTGCCTCTGGTCTCGAACTTGCCATCCTCCTGCCTCTGCCTCCCAAGCTGCTGGGATTACAGGTGTGCCCCACAGCACCCGGCTACTGGATTCATCTTTGAATGTCCAGCCCCAGGAGCAGAGGTGGCTCATTTCAGTTTCTGTGAATGTTTGTTGGGAAAGGAACAAAGAGTTAGACAAATGAATGAACAAATGAAGCAAAATCCATGGAGAGAAGGCCACAACTTAGACAGCAGGCTCCAGTCCAGGGGGACAGGGTGAGAGCAGTGCAGAGCAGGGACCCCAGCAGGCAGTGGGGAGGCAGCAATGGCAGGACTTCCCCATCTGTGAAGGGAACCTGGAGATTGGGGGCTGGGAAGCACAGTACAGCAAGGGAAGGGGACTGTCTAGGGGTGACCTAGGAATCAGAGGCAGGAGCCACCACTGGGTTCTGCAGATAAGAATGTTCTAAAAGAGGGGAAAGTGTCATAGGCTCTGGAGCCCCTATGTAGTTTCCAATCCTAACCTTGGTGCTTATGAGCTATGTGACTCTGGTCAGTGCCTTAGCTTCTCTGTGTCTCAGCTTTTTCACATATAAAATGAGGATAGTAGGGGCTGAGGATGTGTTTGAGTGGTAGGCCCTGGGCTCCATCCCCAACACACAGAAAAACAATAAACAAAGATAGTAAATACTAGTATCTCATTCATTCCTTCTCTTTTTTCACTCGACAAATATTTGTTGAATGTCTGTTATGGGCCCAGGATGGGAGAACGAGAGGGACCTTAACCCTGTGGTCCCACGGCCAGCAGGCCCTGTCACTGAGATGGAACCTGGGCTTGCTGTTACCAGTTCTGCTCCTAATGCCCAGTTGTCACCCTCCTGGGGCTGTTGTGAGGACAGATGCAGGGCTGCCACAGAGGACCTGCTTGCTATTCAGTAGCTGCTGTCTTGCTCCTCAGATAGAAGCGTCACCATCAGGTGCTTTTGTTGCCATCCCAAGCCTAGGCTGACCAACCACAAGGTCATAGAGAATGCTTTCCCTGCTCCTAGCCTCAGTTTCCTTTGGGGGGGCCAAGTTCTGGTTTGCCTGGGACAGAGGGTTGGTCACCCTAGTTTTCTGATCCATGACACAGATACCATCTGCCCACCAGGACTGTTGGCACATGGGAAAGGGAGAAACCCATGAACAGAACTCTAGACCTGGTTGCATGAATATGTACTGACTTACTTTTGAGAGAGAGAGTCTTGCTACAGAGCCCAGGCAGGCTTTGAACTCATGACCCTCCTGGCTTCCTCTCCTGAGTGCTGAGATCACAGGCGTGCACCACCATGCCGGCTGGTTGCATGAATATTAAACACTTTTGTATGTCACAGAATTCCAGGCAGAAAAAGAATGAGGCTGCTCCCATGTACTGTTAGGGAAGAAGCAGAGAGATGCACTTTTCACAAAAAAGGCGAGATCCATCACACTCTCTGGGATGTGCTTTCTGCAATGTGCATGAGCGTGGATGCACACGCACACGTGCAAATACATGTGCACACATGGATTCTCCAGGGAGGCAGCTGGTGGCTGGGGAGAAAAGGTGGGAAAGCCCTGCTTTGCACCATCCATCCTTTGTATGGCTCCAATTATATTAACCCTTTGTTGTCAGTGTCCAGTAGAGAAACCTCCCAAACTTCAGTGTCAAAAGAAAACCTACTCTGAGTAAAATTAAAAGACTGGAGTTACCAAGTAGGAAAAGGGATTCACTCAGGGCCCAGCAGCTGGAAAGTGCTCCATGGACAGCCCTCTCCTCTCCTACTAATGATATTGCTGACCCCTGGGAAGTTAGGGGCCAGAGATGGGCCGCTGCCTCCTCCAGGGCAATGTCTATTGGGCTGAAGAGCAAGTCCAGGCTGGGAAGACAGCTATGGACTCCACAGCATCCCACATACAGACCTGAAGGTCTTGGAGGTTGCTCTTCAATCCTCTGCCTACAAGTTCAAGGTCACCCTCTGGTCAGTTCTGAGGCCTGCCCTGCCTGGAGGAATGGAGGGGGCCCTCCTTGTAGGGTAAACAGTCCAGGTTTTACAAACCTCTAAGCTACAGGAACCTGCATAAACTGCCTCTGCTGCCAGTTCTCGGTGGCTCAGGCCTTGGAGAGAAGAAGAGCCACCGCTGATTTAGGAAGAGACTCTGAGTGCAGCTTGAGGCCAAAAGCAGGTCTAACCCCCCAGACTCTGCCTCTCGTGTGCTCTTGGGCCTCATCCTGCCTCAAGCTGGTAGCCAGGTGGGCAGGCTCTTTGCTTTTTAAATTTTTATCATTATGTGTGTGTGTGTGTGTGTATATATATATATATATATCGGGAAAATATTCTCATTGTAAAAATATTAAACAGTAACAAAATGCAGTTGACAAAAGACTAAATGATTCTGTTGCATATCCAAAGCCCCTTTCCCTTCAAACCATTGTTGGGAAGCCTAGGATTTTACTGCCCTGTGCATCTACAGCACACCCACTTTGACCATCCCCGCCTAGGTATAGGACTAGATCTTTAGATGTATATGTAGTATTTGGTGAGCTTCTCACAGAAATGGTAATATCCTGTATGTTTTGTCCTGCAAGATGCCTTATTTTTCACTGGATATGCCATGAATATTTTTGTATGTCAGTAGATAGAACCACCTTTCCTTTTTCATAGCTGGGCAGTATTCCTATTTTGTTTGTTTCTTTTCTCTGTCATATGGAGTCTTGTTATGTTACCCAGGCTGGTCTCAAACTCCTGGGCTCAAGTGATCCTTCTGCCTCAGCCTCCCCCCATGAGCTGAGACTACAGGTGAGTGCCACCACACTCAGCCTGTGCAGTGTTTCATAATGTTATCTGGTCCATCATCTCTTTGCCCAGTCCCTTATTTTATTCATTTTCCTTGGGTTGCTGGGGATGGAACACAGGGCCTTGTGCATGCTAGGTAACTGCTCTACAGTTGAGCTGTATTTTAGCCCTGCCCAGTCCCCTACTGGTGAATATTGAAATTATTTCTATTGTTTAACTGTCATAAACAGCCCTAGGCTGTTTATGTATTATGAAAATAGATGCTCACAAAACCCCTGGTGCTGCTGAAGGAAACAGGTACAAATTTGTGACAGGTACCAACAAATTGCACTCCTTAAAGCCTGACCTAAGCAATTCTTACTTTGGATTCCAGTCATTCCCTTGTGTGGAGTTTTTTATTTTTATTTTTTAACTCCCCTGGGCTCGAGTGATCCTCCTGTCTCAGCCTCCCAAGAAGCTGGGACTACAATTATGTGCCATCATGCTGGGCAGTTTGAATTGTTGTTAGGTGCTGTTGAGTCAGGGTCCAACTCATAGCGACCCTATATACAACAGGCAAAACACTATTGTCAGTGCTTTGCTATTATTCATAGGGTTTTCAAAGGCTGATTGTTTTTTTGGGAATGGGTTGCCGGGTCCTCTTCCCAAGCCTACAGCACCTGGCGGTCCCAGGCAGTCTCTGTCCAAGTACTAACCAGGTCTGACTCTGTTTAGCTTCCTAGATATGATGGGATCGGATGTCACAGTGGCATGGCTGCAGGCAGGCAGTTTGAGACACATTTTAAATTTGGGCCAGAGAGACCTTTCCAGCCATCTTGCCTTCTCCTGCTGGTGATTTCACGGAAAGGGGGAGAAGCTCCTCAGTCCTTGGATTTCTTCTCCACTTAAATGCCACACATCCTACAGTTCTTCCAGGAATAGTGGGGTTTGGGGCTGGCACAGCCCCTTCTGGGAGGCCTTCAGCCCAGTGCCCTATGTGCAGGGCTTCCTGCTACACGGTGGCAGGGGCCAAGGTGGGTGGGCTTAGGAGGTGGAAAGCCAAAGAAGAAGGAGCATAAAGCTGGACTGTTCTTCACAAAGCACCATTGCAACCACCCTTGGGCAGGTGCTATGACCAGCCCACCCACAGATGAGGCAGGAGCTCCTAGCCAGCCCACCCCAGAGGCGACCCTTGGAGCTCCAGCCCCTGGCGCTACACTCACATGAGGTCCCCTGTGTGCTGGGCCTGCAGACTCTGCTCTAAAAAGCCCGGGATAAGCCAGGCTGGAGAAGAAGCAATGAGGGGTGACTGCAGAGAGGGCGGGGCCTGGAGGGAGGGCCTCCTCAGTGGGAGGAATGGACTGAAGACAGCTGCACCGCCTGGCCTGGTGGTGGAGGCAAAGCCTGGTCTAGATCCCTGTGCAATGGCAGAGCCCAGGCCCACCACATTGTGGCCTCCAGTGCCTGGGGTCACGGTGGCTTCTCACTGAGCCTGGGGCTCGCTGTTCTCTTCCATCAGCGACAGCTCTAGCCCTAGCCAGCTGTCATTGCTCTGCCGTCATGCACCTGATCTCACCCTTCCAACACCCCAAGACATGGGTGCAACATGGCCATCCTGCACATGAGGAAAATATCCAGCCACAGCTCCATAGGCAGCGTCAAGGCTGCTGACCACCGAATGCCCAAAGCCAGCACCAATGGCCCTATGGGAGGACCAGATGGGCAGAGGAGAGGAAAGGAGGAGGGAGGGAGGGAACTAGGTGGATGGATAGATGGGTGGATGGATGATCAGACAAAAGAGTGATCAGTGACAGAGTAGTATGAGGTCCTTCTGACTAGGGTCCTTCTGAGAGGACAGGTCAATGCCAGGGGTGTTTTAAGGCACTTGACTTGAGGCCCTCCTGAAAGACAGCAGAGTCAGAGGACCCCAGCCTGCTCCAGCTGGTGGGCACTGGGGTGGAGATGGCAGAGGACTCAGCAGTTCTGTTTGGAAGCTGTGAGAAGGCACTAAAGGGATCCTGAAAGGCAGCCTGGCTGGACAAAACGCAGGCCTGTGGCCTCAGGATTGGTGGAGGGGAGGGAGAGGGTCACAGGGTAGGGGCTTGCGGGTTACTGTGGGTGTTTATTTTGACCTCAGATAAGAGGCATGCAGTGGGCACTGGAGACCAGAAGTCAGCAATGTTCACAGCTCTCACCTCTACCATTTATCACCTCTATGACTTTGTACAGGCAGCCTCGTCTCTGAGCCTCTATTTCTCAGCCTCTAAAATGGAGCTAATAAGAACCTCCCCCACAGTATCATTCTGGGGACAGAGTGAGAAAGACTCGGGATAGAGACGTGGCGGAGAGGGACAAGAACAATAATAAAAAACAGGGCTGGGGATGTAGCTCAGTAGTAGAGCACTTGCCTAGCATGTGTGAGGCCCTGGGTTCTGTCTGAGCACTGAAAAAAAAATTGTAGGAGTATATATGGAGGTCCTAGTGCATGTTGGCACTCTTCGGAAGGCCTCACCTACATCTTCTCAGCTATGGTCCAGAGGCACACCATCACTATCAGGTGCATTAATGCAAACCCTACAATGCCTGGGGCTGGCTGGGGCTGGCTGCTCACCTCATTGCTTCTGATCCTAGTATAACCCAGTGACCTGTGGGTCCCTGAGGCTGATGGTACTGCAGCATTGGCTCAGAACTCTCCTGACCTGGCATCCATTTCTTCCATCATATTCCAAACAAAAACCCCATAAACTGTGTGGCTAGTTGGACCCTACAGAGCTCACAGATCTGTGGGAACCACCTGCCAGTGTTGGCTACTCCATGAGCTGGGAAGCAACAGGCTGTTGGGGCCCAGGACTGGCCAGAGCCTCAGTTTCCCATATGTAAGATGGTCACAAGATGTTCTGTAAGGGGGTCACAGTTAGACTGGATAATTTCTACAGACCTTTCTGTTTATTGAAGGGTCCCTATTCCTGTCCTCTGTCTTATATTCCCAGACAACATACTGCTAAAAGGCACAGGGTCCAGGACAGCCAGAACCCTTGGGAGCATTGGTCAGGGGACCCCTAGATGGGAGTGGGGAGAGGTAGGGGGGTTGGGATGGTGGTGGTGGTGGAGAGGCGGGGGTTGGCAGGAAGTTCAAGCTCTGCTTCTCACACCTTGCAGCTGCTGCCCCAAGAAAGGTATGCAAGGTTCCTGCTACTTAGCAGGTGCTTGATCCTGACCCCTTTCACCTTTTCCCTACCTGGGTGTATGATCTCATTTCTTTGAGCCTCAGTTTACCCCACCTCTGAATGACTACTACTTCCTGCCTGGCCCAGTGCCAGGGCTGTTTGAAGCTAGCCTAAAATGCCGGTTGGGAAAAGCTTTGCAGAAGGAAACCCCTGGCCCGTTGGGAAGATTTATCGCTATGACTGTAAGTGTGAGGTGCAGAGGCCATCAGGGCCGAGACAGCCCCCACCCACAAGGCTGTGCCGGAGCCTGGGCAGCACTCCTCCATCTGCGCTCACTGCGCAGACAGCCTTCCCCCAGGGCCCTGACGTCTGGCTGCCCGCCGGGCTGGGTTCTCCTTCATCAAATGTTTCCTCTTATATTTTAGCATGTCCATGCCCATGCAGGGCCCTGGTCAGCAGTTAGGTGAGCCGGGGCTGGGGAGGGCCAGCATTGGCAGCCTCTCCTCTCCATATCGGGTCAGTTTTCCTCTTTTCCTCTCTAACCTGCTGCCCCTCATGTCCCTTGCCCTGCCTCTTCCCCACCTCCTCTGTATCCCCTTTATGTCCACTCTGCTGCCAGGGACCCCCAAACACCAGGATCTGAGCAGTCATCTACTGCCAAGTGCTCTCCAAGGTGGTCAGCCTGTACAGACCCCCGAGGGGCCCAAGGGAGGGAGAAGGGAGTCGAGGGCTCTGCAGCCTGCTGTCCCAGCCATGGCTCCTGAGCCTGTGTCCTGCTGAGGTGGACCCATGCCCTTACCATACAAAACTAACCCAGGGCCAGATGGTGTCTGCCCTCACCCCTTCTCCCCCAGCCCACCCCCAGCAGGATCGTGTCCTTCCCCTCTATCCTGATGCATCCCCTCACGTCCTCCCTACTGTGCCCAGTCTAGGAAAGAGGACTCCTTCTCTGGGGCCCCTTGATGGAGTGAGCTTCTCAAGTGCCCTAAGTACACCTGCAAGGGCCCTAGAGGGGTTAGGGAGCCCCTGGAGGCTGAAGCACACCTGCTTCACAGGGATGCATTAGGCCCAGCAGGGCGCCCAGCACCTCCAGGACTCCGCAGCTGATTGCTGGGTGCTGGAATGAATGGCCATGCTCACCGCCCTCGTCTGGCCACCCAGGGCAGTTAGGAGTGTGTGTGACCTCAACCACAGCCAGGCTGAGCTATATTTAGACACCAGGGTCTGGGCCAGCTTCTGGGGTGGAGGAGGTGGCAGGGCCCATAGCGGGGCCCCAGGGGACCACCTCATCGAGGGGACAGTCCCTGTGTGAGAGTCCTGAGCCCTTTCCACTCCCACAGGCTGCCACTGTGGAGGGAAAGGCCAGGAAATCTCTCGGAAGGACTGGAGGCTCTCTGGCTGGTTTTGCGTGGCACGGCTAGAAAAAAAGAAGTTCCAGGCTGGCTGGTCACTCTGCGGGTGGGCCTAGGGGCCAGGGGTAAAAATGGGGGCCCCTGTTGTCTGTTCCCATGCTCTGCCTGGCTGTCCTCTCCTCCGAACCTTGATGGGCGCTGTGCCAGGCGGGTCTGCGGCCAGTGGGCGGCGCGGAGGGGCCGCCCGGCCCTGGCTGCTCGCTGCTCGGCTCTCAGGGCAGGCAGGAGGCAGGATGGATGTTCGCAATAATTACCCAGCTGCAGCTTCCCCAGCGCTGCCGCCATAGCAACGGTGCCGGGCGCCCCAGCCGAGTAGCCAAGCGGCAGGAGGGGGTGTGGGGCTCTGGGCAGGTCCGGGAGGGGTGGCAGGAGCCCCAGG